>CAUYPK010086802.1:0-23114 GCA_963574355.1 Loris lydekkerianus | reverse complement strand
TTTCTTGGAACTAGTCCAAACCTTGTTTCCTGAGTTTGTGTTGACTGAGACCAGCAAGAGAGATGGCAGCAGAATGACTTTAAAATAGAGTGTATTCATCTTACAAGGGTACATGTGAAACTTAGTAAATGTAGAATATAATTGTCTTAACACAATAACTAAGAAAATGCCAGGAAGGCTTTGTTAACCAGTGTGATGAAAATGTGTCAAACTGTTTATAAAACCAGTGTATGGTGCCCCATGATTGCATTAATGTACACAGCTATGATTTAATATTATTAATAATAAAAGAAATGAAAATAAAAATAAAATAGAGTATATTACAGATCTTGGGGTATAAGACCAATAGCTCCAAAGACAATGGCTGCTGGAAAGACAGTTTCTTATAATATGAAGGTGGAGGCACTTCATTGGGGGGGGGGGGGCACATGAGGAAGCCCTGGGGTCAGTTATAAGATAGAAAGAGAGCAAGTAACAATGGGCATGAGTCTTTCCTGTGGTTTCTATGGGAAGGGATGGGGGAGGCTGGAATCAGGCTTAGCATCAGTTAGTATGAATGATTTCAGTGGGCTCTGGAAGAGGAGCTGTCCCTAATTGTCTGGTGCTGACCTTGATGTGGTGGGGGCAGGCGTATAGTGGCCAGGAGTGTGAGTGCCCACAAAAAGAGACAGCTGGAGGTATAGAGTCTGGGGTAGCTGGTTTCCATTTAAAGGAGGAAGGTTCCAGGCAGGGGGCCAAGGCAAGGTGGCTCAGGCATACTATCAGATTGTCCAAGGCAAGGCATGTTCAAATTATACATGTAGGAGAGATGTTAAAACATATGTTTACAGAAGCTGGAAACATGGTTAATACACTGGGACTCATGGTTTAGAGAAAACAAGCTATTAGTTCAAGATAAGGAGGAAGAAGCGTGGTGAGGGAGGAGGGATAGGGAGTAACTGCTTAATGAGTACAGAGTTCTTTGGGGATAAAGAGAATGTTCTGGAATGAGGTGGTGGCAATGGTCTCACAACATGTGGAAATGCCAAAATTTACTGACTTGTATGCTTTACATTTATATTAATTTTTTTTCCTATAGTGTTTTTCTTGAAGGATTTCTTTGGCAGTGTAGTTGTAAAAGTTTTGTTTTATTTTATTTCCAACATTGCATGGCTTATCTCTGTGATATTTGAGGGCATGTGTACTTCGATGATTCTTGTTAAAAATTGAGACAGAAATTATTTACAGTGGAGTGAGGAAGAGAAGGGAGTAATAGGACCCAATTGTGGGTAGGGTGGTATTTGTGGTGTCACTTTAGAGAATAATAATTTATCTTTTTCAAAGTGGGAAAGGAGCATTTCAAAGTGGGAAAGAAGCATTTCCCAGGGCCCCAGAACTCTTGAGGTTACCAGGGACAGATGGGGAAATCCATCCATTTATCAGGTCGCTGTACATTTATATGAATTTTTAAAACTAGGGGAAAAAAAGAAAGTAGGGAGAAACCATGAAGAAGTTGTTTTGGATGGAGAGTAACTGTGTTAAGGCAGAGAGAAGATTCCTTTACAAGCTTCTAGATGGAGGCAAAGTAGGAAGATGAAGGGGAAAAAGCGTTGGAAAGGAAGAGCGGATGGGAAATCAGGATTTGGGTGGAGGCTGCCGGGGTTAAGTTAGTTTCCAAGTTATGGGCATGAATGCTGAGAATAATGCAAAGTGTATGTTAGGAAGCAGGAGGGAAGGAAACTGCCATCTCTACCATAATCGAATGTCATCAGAATCAGGGATCATCAAGGATGATATCTTCATTTGTGTTTCCTCATGAACAGCTCTTGGCAAATACAGACTATTTCTTCATTGGTCAAAAACCAAGTGTCACTTTGAGGATGAAATACTGTTGATACCACAGTGATATTCTATTTCATAAACACTGGTTGATTTTGTTTTCATTGGTTTGTTTTTTGCCAGGAGATCATACTAAAATTTCATCAATAATGATACTGGTTTCATTTAATACTTTGGACTTTGCATTTAATTAAAAATGCTAAGCTAGACTGGTTCATTATTTAGTTGGGTTGTGGTCAATAATGGTGTGTCATGAGCCACCATTTGAAATATGAATTAGCCTGAAATATTGATTTTTCCCCCTCTTCTGACAATACACTTGCATGCCCACCCATGCACAAGTATTCATGTTTGTGTGTGCACACACGTGTGCCAAGACAAAACACAAAGAAATGTATTCAACTCAACCAAGTAATTGGTTCTCAAATACTATTCCCCAAAATAATGCTTGTCTAAAGCAGGACATTTACATACAAGTATTTATGATGAAGTGAGAAGAACCAAGACAAGAATCAAGGTTTTGAGTTTTCCCTAATCCTAAAAATACTTCGTTTATTCTGAAATAAAATGCCTTATCATTCTGGTTGTTAAAATCACCTTTCCTTTTATAAATTAAAAAAATGGGAACCCCATGTTGCTTATCCACATTTTGTTGAAACATTATTGGCTTACGAAGTTCTCAAGCTGGTCAATGTGATTACTCTGTAATTCTTGATAGGCCCATGGGTTATCTGACAGGGAAGAAACCCTGGTGAGAAGAACTTTTGATCTTAAATATTGATTGCTTGTTTGGCTTTATTGTTTGAAACAGCAAGCATAAATAGAACACAAAGGTCTGTCATGTACAATGTAACCTTAGGCAAATAATTTCAGCTTACTGAGTTTCAGTTTCCTCATCTAGAAGATGGAAGTAGAATTGCCCATCTCAGAGGGTTTATGTGAAGATTAATGAGGGAAACAACAGAAAAAATTTATTTCCACACTTGGCAACACTGATGATTGTTGCTATTTCCTCTTCAGCTGGGTTTGTACCATGATGTTTTCTTTCAAACAATAATTGTCTTTGTCAAAAATAGCTCTTACTGGCCGATGTATCTTGCTTTGAGGCTGTAAAGCCCAAATAGCATTAGGTCATAGTGTTTAAAGACATATAAGAGGTCAAACTTTGTTTTATTTTTCTATGGTAATAAAATAATGCTTTCAACTAGAATTTTTTTCTTCTTTTTTTTTTTTAATCTACAGAAGGATTTATTTATGAAATACATTTTGTATTTTCATTTTACTTGAGTTTTTTCTAAAGCTAAACTAGAAATTTGTAGTTTTTCCCTAAAAAATTCAATGCCATCCTTTCTTATAAGTCTTGTTCCCTGACTTTCTTGTCGGCTAGCTTCAAGGAAATCCATGTGTTATATGCTTGCTCGCAGCTTGCACCATACCAAGTGGATGTTTAATCCAAATATCTGAGAAGCAAACTGAGCTGATCCCTCTGGAGAAAGTATGGTTGAACAGCTCAGACCACTGGGTCGTCGAAGAGAAGACCACACACCCTGAGCTCCCCAGTCCACAGTGACTGGATATGCAGTGTTCCCAGACTACGCTGGTCCCATTACTTCTGTCTGCCACTGCCACAAATACAGTAGGAATTTTATCCCCTTCATATTCAGATTTAATCCTCAGAGTTTCATCTGGCCCTTTATGGGCAGATGTTATACGAAGTTCACATGGAATGCCAAAACTTCCGCAGGCTTTCTTGATTTTCTCACAGTGGCCAAGATCAGGTGTAGAGCCCATCAATACTACAACCTTGCTCTGACTTTCTGGTGTCAAAAGCAGCTCTACTCTTTCTGCAACCCACTCAAAGTTTTTCTTCACCATTTGGAGCCCTTCAGGAGTTACTTCTTTGAGGTCCCGGTAACACTGTTTGTCTTTCTGTTGGCGTCCATCTCTTGATAGCCAGATTCTCCAGGAATCATTATCAATAACATCAGCAAGAATAATTTCTTTGGTGGTTACATCAACACCAAATTCATCTTCATATCAACCAGTATACAGTTCTGGGGCGACCAGGATTTCTCCAGTATTTCAAAGATAGCTTTTATAGAGTGACTCATGATGTCCACTTCAGTCTGGCCTGTGACAAGTCCAGCAAAGCAAAACTTAGCAGCAATTAGCTATTCTTCAGACCACTGGGGGTCATTATTGGCATCATTCTTGAAAAAACATTTCCACTTTAGGTGGGTAAAACTTATATCCTTCCTTAATACCAGGATTTCTTTTGAGAAAAAAAAACAGTTACTATTCTTCTGCAAACCCATTCAATTGGAATCATTTCACACTGGGGCGCAATGACAGCTGTCTCCCCTTATGTCTTGGAGAAAGCAGTTTTGATACCTGCCTCTTGTAACAACTGAAAAATATAACAGGTAATTTTATTTGAAATTGTAGCTTCCCCTTCCGGGGGATTCTTTCTAGCTGTATTGCCTGCTATAATTTGGTCCTTGGACTACAGGAGGACTTTTCCTGGACTGTCCAACAATTCATAAACTTCTTTTGTTTTACCCTCATACAGCTTTTTACCAATGTTCAATACCTGGGCTGTCGCCCTTGTTCCGAATGGGCTGTGGGTAGTGCTCCCACCAGGAAAAGAAGCAGTAATCTAGAAAAGAAGTTCTGAACTAGAATTTCTTAAAGGAAAATGCCACTGGTTGTTTTTCTTTCATCAAATATGCTAATAGAACATTCTCTAAGTCTGCAGATGTTTCTGCAGTTGTCACACAACTTCTGGACCACACAGGGTACTGTAATGTGGTGAAACGCTGAATTCTACGCCCTCCACGCACTACCTTGAGGGAGCGTCTAACCTCTCCTTTCCTCTTTAACCTTGTCTGTACAATGGCGTTACATAATATCCCTTACCTTGGACAGTTTTGTGAGACAAATGAATTAATACATGACAAAGGACCTGTTCCTGGCACAGAATAATATTCCGGTAATGTTAGCTCTCACTGTGCCAGAGAAGCTGATTTTCTTTTTCTTTTCTGGGACTGACCTTCTAACGTGGCAATGGGTGGCTCCAGCCCACTCATTTCAGTGTTTTTGTTTCCCAACTGTTTACTTACCTATTGTTGCATAACAAAGCGACCCAAAGTTGTGGCATAAGACAAAACACATTTTATTATGCCTGCGGCTTCTGTGTGACAAGAAGCAGACAGCACAGGGGTGGGGTGGTGGTGGCTTATCTTGTCTCTGTTCCATGATTCCATGATGTCTGACACCTCAGCTGGGAAGACTTCCTCAGCAGGCAGTGACTCGATGGCTGAGGGCTGGAACATCCATGAGGCTCTTTCACTCACAAGTTTGGCGCCTGGGCTGGAATGACTCAAACACTTGGCTCCACTGGAGTGGGAACAGGGGCAGCTCTTTCTAGGATAATAGAAAGAAACCCATAGAATAGAGCAAATATCTGGGTAAAAAGTTTCCCTTAATAGACTCAATAAAGAGTCCTCACTTGGGAGAGAAGAGAAGATCAGAGGGATAGTAAGGAGAATAGAGATATTGGTGAGTACCAGAGAGATGGGCTTTGTTCACTCTTACTTTGGTCAACGTTTAGGAAGATGGAAAAAATCCCAAGTAGTTTTAGGGGATCTGAGAACAGAGAGGACCTGGGGCTGTTTCTGGGAAAGTCTTTGGAGAGACATTAATACCTTAAGAAAGAATTGCATTTAGGTAGCATAAGGCCTTAGACAGTCTAATCACTCACGTAGAAAGACCTGGAATTAAGGAAGGAAACAGCCCATCATGGAAGAACCTTGCAGAGTGGGATTATTAAGACTCATAAGTAACACATGGGCCCATCACCTAGACCAGAGAGAATGACACTGTGAACCAGGCACCTTCCTTTCTGCAATGGTGCTTTTCTAAAGTCCCCTGAAACATAGAAATGGAAGGCAACCCCAATTACAAAGGTTAATCTTCATCCTCCTTAATAAGAGTTGGCAGGCTTAAATTATAAATTATTTAATTTTAGAAAAATAAAGCAAGTAAAATTGCTTTGCACACCTGTGTGCACTATGATTCACATTTGCCACATATATTTAATGTTTCATATTAATAGAGGTTTCCAGAAAGAAGTGATTGTACACAATAGAATACTCTAAAAGAGCTATTAGGTAAATAGAAATTATTACAAGTGAGAGTTGCCTTTCACTCATTCAAAACCCACTGAGCACCGACAGTGTCAAACATTGTGGTAGGTGCTAGAATTATAGAGGTAAAAAAGACAGTCTTTGCCCTGGAAAATGGAGCTCACATTCAAATGGCTTTAGAACAGGCCTCATTTCTTTGTCCTATAACTTTGTCCTAGTTTCATAAGTAGACATATGCCAATGTGTTGGAAATCTGGTCAGTTTAGAAAGATCTTCTGGATCTTCTTCCTTCAAATACATAATAATTTCTGTGGCAATTTCTTCCTCCTATGGGTTGGTTAACAAACTAAAGAGGAAGCTTGAAATATATATATATCCATGCACAGTTTCTGTATTCTATAGTAGGACGTGTTGCCCTTGTATGAAATGTTTAGACATCAACTACTTACTTTACAGTGATCTTTGTTAACACAAAATCTTCAGAAATAAATAATATTACCAATTTCTTCTTTTGTTTGGTGTCAGTACAAGATATTCATTTAGAAAATGCACTGGATATAATGTCACCTTAATTACAACATGGGAAGTTTTAATGAAGGCAAATTCGCCTTTAGAGCTTTAGACTTTAATGTCATAGGCTCTTCGGTTTATTCCAATGAATTACATTCTGGCACCCATGAAAATCATGTAACAAATGCATAACTAATGTGACATTCACACAAAACATCACATTAGTTCCATACGATTGGCTCTATTCCAGCGAACACCAAACCAAATCATGTTATTGTAATGTGAGTTGTGATTTAACATCCTAATTTGTAAGTAGTTTTGTCTGAATCTGGCATGTTATTTACACCAGTCATGGTGGTTTCAAAGACATAACTACACAGACACTTTATTTGGCTTGGTTACCTCTGTCTCCCCCTAGTGCACTCATGGAAATACCCTAAATAATGCACCAAAAGTATTTTACTACTATAATAAATATGTTCTCAACCATCTTCCTACCAGGTTCAAAATTAATTACAGGCTGACAGTAGTTGATTTTTTTTAATAACTCAAAAATATCCATCATATAATATGCTCTGAGGTTTGGGGAAGTGAAAATTAGGAAGAGAACAGATTATCAACCTAGCCAAGGAAAAGTTAATCATTGCATAATATGATTATAAAGTGAGGCCCAAACCATTCTGTAAGCAGCAATCCCATTTGTTTTGAAATGAACATTCTTTCTGCATGGAGCCCTCTTTTTTTAGTTCACACAGCAAGCTTATTAGCATTCTTTAGGCCTCAGCTCAATTGTCACCCCCTGAGAAGGGCTCTGACTATCTTATTTAAAGCAGCCCCCTCTGTACCACTTTCACATTACCCTGTGAGGCAATGTCACCTACCTACTTTTTTTTTTTTTTTTTTTTGTTAATATGACTGCCTATTTTCCAGCTGGGTTTTTGACCACCCAGAATGAACCTGTTCTAGGTTTCCTTGCAGCCATGGATTATTGACTGACTATTGAGAAAAAACACTAAATTATCCTTCAGGGGAGGAAGTATGGTCCTCTTTTCACCTCTGTCCTTCATACAGATGTAATAGCTGGAGCCCAGGTAATCATCCTGGTCCATGAGTTTGAAGCTACATATTGAAAATGATGAGCAACAAATTTAGACCCTTGATAAATTTGTGAAGCTGCCTTACCCATTCTGAAGAGCCCATCTCTGACCTCCATCATTATGAAAGAAAGTAACTTTTTAAGCCACAACAAATATTCAATATATAAACAAGTGGTCCAGCACATGGACCTGATCCAAGCAAACAAAATAGGGTGCAGATCAATCAGAATAGATACCAGTGTTAAGAAAAAAAAGGGGGGAACCAACCCCATTGTTGTACCTACCTCATTCTGACTAAATCCTAGGCATGGTTAAAGCCCACTGATTTCAAATTTTCTAAACCTAATCTATGTAGTATACTCTATTTCTTTTATAACCTTTGTGATAGTCTGTGATTATCTTTTCATTGTTTTACTTGTTTATTATCCCCCCCCACCTTAAAATCTAATCTCTATGAGGGCAGAGAACTCCTCTGGGGGTTGCTGCTGGAACTCTGCTCTGTTGAGTGTTCAAAGAATGAATGAACTACTTCTTTAATTTTATATTGCTAGATATAATATTTTGGGAATTGTAGATCTGGAGGAGTGAAAAGAATTCTATTTGGAGAACTAAGGTTGGCAGTGGAATTGACAAAAGTTTTTTTTTTTTTTTTCACCCAGATTAAAAAAAAAAAAAACAAAACCATGATGAAATTAGTGGTAGATAAAAATTCATTTCTAGCTTCTAACAAGGAATCACAAACAATGGAGGACATATAAATAGAGCAGCAGCTTATTAATAATACTTTCCTATTCCATTTGTGATCTTTCGATGACAAGCCTACCGGAGGCACTCTTTATCAGGCACTAAAGCAATTTAGATGCTGTCACATGCCTTTCTTGATATATACATATTAGACATAAAGCAGTTTTCTGTTCTTTAGCTTATTTTAGTATATAATTAAAACTCTGACTGTCTGCTACTAAGCAACGGAGCATGGCAGAGGTTGATCACATCCTATCACAAAGATAGAAAGAGGAAAAATAATAAAAATAATCATACACATTCCTGTAATCAGTCTTCAGATCTTAATTATGTTTTAACTCTTTTGTTATGCCAAAGGCAATGCCTATTGGCATTTAAAGGACAATCTCACTTTTCTGCCTAAATTCAATCTAGTTCTTTAATTTGGATCCCAGTCTATTCATGGAATTCTTTGGGGAGCATTTAAGGTTACAAGGAGCTGATAGAAAACTGAGATAGGAGTAAGGAGGCTTAGGTTATATTCAGCCCTGAAGTGGTTGGGTGCGTCCAGGGATGCAGTCAAATTTGAAACTCTGGGGAACAGAGCCTGTGGTGGGGTGTGAGCATGGTGAAGGAGGCTGGAGGAAGGAGGAGGAAGAGTTTGCACCGCTGGTGGGTGAACAAGTGCACATGTGCAAAAAACAGCCCTCTACCAACTTTCGCATGTCTCGAGCTCCAACCTCTGAAGTTACAATTGTGTATTTCACTCTGCCTCCAAAGATGCCTTTTTTTTTCAGAGCCTGAACTTTCACATTAATGGCGTTTCTTTAAAATTATTGAAAATGTACCAGTTTTGAAGAATACACTCAGGGGGACTAACACATGCTTCTGTTCTGGCCCTCTCCTCCCACAACTCATAAAAAAAGACTTTTCAGTATGAACCTCAGTCATTCCCTCAATGAATAATTTCTGAGCTCTATTTTGTACCAGATACCAGTCTGTGTTCTAGCCCCATAATGGGGAACAAATCTAGCACTTCTGCCCTTGCAGAGCTTCCATTCTATAGTGAAAGACAGCCAATAAATAAGAGAGAGTCTTTAAAAATATGAATGAGTGGCTACTATGTTCTGAGCTCTCACCAGGCTAGACTTACCATCACCTCATGATGCTCCTTGCTCTTCTTGCCAACTGATGAATGTGGTACAGATAAGGTCCAGCGCTAGTGTGTAGACATGAGATACACTGCCTGGCCTTGAATCCCACATCTGCCATTTAGTAGACGTGTAATCTTAAGCTAGTTTCTTAATCTTTAGTTGCCTCAGTTTCTTCATCTTTAAAATGGGGGTCCCACCTCATAGGGTTGTTGGGGGAATAATAATATAATGCATTTATAGCTTTTCCAGCAGTGCTTGGCACTTGGTCCAACTTCACAGGTAAATAAATCAAGGTACAGACAGATGAAACAACTCACGCCAGTCTCTTCAGCTAATAAAAAGTAGGAGCCAAAAAGTCGGTCCGAGTCTGCCTCTACTGCGTGTGCCTTAACCTACAGTTCTGTTTGCTCTGCTGGCCAAGTGTCTTTACCTTTTGGAGAATCAGTTTCTTCATCAGCAATCTGAGCATGACATTTCCAGACTGCCTTCCACCAAGTCTATTCTGAGACTCAGTGATAATAAGGTATTTAAAAGTGCTTTGAAAACTATAAATTCATGGAAATCATAAGTTATTATCATTTTTATTGATTTGTGCTTCTATATTTGCCATTTTAGGCTGGGTGTGGTGGCTCATGCCTGTAATCCTAGCACTCTGGGAGATGGAGGCAAGAGAATCACTTGATTTTAGGAGTTTGAGACCAGCCTGAGCAAAAGTGAGACTGTATCCTTACTAAAACTAGGAAAATTTGCCAGGTGCAGGAGCTACTCAGGAGACTGAGGCAGGAGGATTGCTTGAATTCAGGAGTTTGAGGTTGCTGTGAGCCACAATGACACTAAGGCACTCTAACCTGGGCATGAGAGCGAGACTCTGTCTCAAAACAAAGAAAAAAATTACCATTTTAATTTGCCTGTGACTGTCATGTTTTTGGATTTGTCAGATAAGGCCTCTGTCTGTCATGTCCGATGGACCTTTTAGCCTAGCTGGGGTTCTCTATGGCGCTGCCTTATTCCTTCCTTACACCTCTGTTGCTCAGTTGACTTTGTGGCAATAATCCCTCTTTCAGTGGAAGAGAAAGTACAGAAGATAGTGGCTTGGCATCCATAGCTCAGTGGTTAGGGCCCTGGCCACATCCATCGGGGCCGGGGGGTTCATACCCTGCCAAGGCCTGCTAAACAACAATGACAACAACAAAAAAATAGCTGGGCATTGTGGTGGGTGCCTGTAGTCCTGGCTACTGGGAAGCTGAGGCAAGAGAATTGCTCAAGCCCAAGAGTTGGAGGTTGATGTGAGCTGTGATGCCACAGCACTCTACTGAAGGCAATATAGTGAGACTCTGTCTCCAAAAAAAAAAAAAAAAAAAGTACAAAAGATGGGAACTTGAAGCCATATACCATTGTCCTGTGAAAGTTTTAGTTGTTTAGGAAGAGACTGAAAACACTCAAAAACAGAAATGGACTGAAGTAAGCCTAAGTAAATGGGAGTTCACTGAAATGATGGAGGGATATCGTGGCAATTCTGGAAGAGCCAAGCATATTTGCCTTAAGGAAGGCAATTTATGGGCCCAGAACTTTCTCCTTGCTTGCGTGGGTTTCAGACAACTTAAAAGTGGCCAGTTATGTGATGTAACCTGGAGAAACACTCCATCCTGGTGAAGTCCTGTGACTTCGTGAAAACATTGTGACTTCTATAACCCAATTCAAGGGATTCTGTTTTGACCCAGATTTATGTAGATCAACACAAGTCCTTATCAGTGTATAGCTTGAGGGGAGGTACATATGGTCCCCCTTGTTCAGGACCCACTCTCTGACACAAGACTAGGGCACCACCCAAAGATTTCTGAACATATTAGATTTTCAAGAGCCCAGCCCCAGGTAACTTTTTTAGGGGGATATATGAAGGAATAGTGATTAGTCCCTATTAAGGTCATGCAAGTATATAGAAAAAGATCTGGAACTAGGAAAGGCAGGCAAAACTGTCCTAAAACGACTAGTTACTTTAGGAAAACCCAAAAGTACATTTATATACAGATGTCTATGCGTTTAAACCAGGTAAGTTCCTTGTGGGGAGAGAGGTGGGTAAGAGGAGAGAATTCTTCTGAGTAGAAGGTGGCCTGCTCCATTATCCTTCCTCAGAATTTCATAATCTTGTCTCCGTCCTTCACTCAACACTCGAAGTATTATTCTGCTTCTTTACACAGGCTGGCTGGCATCCATGTTTGTTCCTGTATATGCATAAAGACCCTCAGTCAGCTGCCCGGAGAGGGCACACCCAGAGAGACTGAGAGAGAGCCAACAGGGACAGAGAAGCCACATAATTGGGCATCAGGCAAGGATTCAGATCCATAGGAATCAGATGTCTATCCTCACTCCACCAGGAGTGATGGGGATCGACACTGTTTTTAATCAATAAAGAAATTATCACTTGGGCATCTTTTCTAAAATTTCTCCATTTTTGAGTAGTTTCTTGAATTTTCTTTTTCATGCAGTGTATCCTACTCCTATTTTCTCTCCTACAACTCCACCTTACACATAAGTAAGCATCAGTTCTATTGTCATCTCCGATATTATGAAGTACCTTCCTAAACGTAGCAGTGAACAGGTTAGTTTTAAAGCATTTATTAGTCTCTGTGAGTGTAATGGCAAAGAATCTCACCCACCCAAAGGTTCTCTCTTTCCAATAGCCAGCCATGAGCACACATTCAGGCTGACACTTCGAAAAACAGATTTACACCTGGAATTATGTTTTATGCTTCTCATCAACCAGTACACTTAATAATGTAGAGAAAAAGCACACTATGTGCCCTCAAGGACTTTTAATCTAGAGTGGATCATGACATATACAAGATTGTATTGTTTTCTCCCAGTCCAGCTGTGAAGTGAATAACTAAACTGGGTCCTTGAGACAGAAACATTTCCTTTAAAAACATCTGCTATTACCACTACATGCAAAAGTTTTAACTACTCCTATCTTAACTTTCTTTTTTGGCAGGTTGTGCCTTAGCTGCTACCACTCAGGAAAGCATTATAATTGGAGCAGTAGTTTAACCAAAAGGCCATGTTTTTGCTTTAGGGTAAACTTGTTAAAATTGGGAACTCAGCCAGGGTCATCCATCTAAGAACATTGCGAAAGCATTTTAGAGCTGTTCAACTAGCTACGGTCTAATTAATTTTCAAATGGACAAAGTAGCTTCTTGGGCCATGTAACAAGCATTCTCATTCATTTAAGGGAAGCTGGATTTGGCTCAGAACAGGGTCATGAGAAATTCTAATGGCTCCTTCTCTTCTTTGTCTGTCCTCAGGAGAGCTCGCACTGATGTCAACAAAGCAAGATTTGTGCTCCAGGCAATTGGAGTAGAATCAGTTTCCAGAGAGCCAAGTTCTTTGACTTCCCCTAGAAGGAAAGGGGATGGAGCTGAGCATATGGGAAGGCTCTCTAGGCCCTTTTACTTTATTGGATTTAGCTACGCTCACATAATGAAATTGTTGAGATTGTTTAAACCTTCTGCAGGGACTTCTGTTAGCAGAAAAGAAACTTGTACTAAAGCCATAAGAAGATTGTATTATAGATATAATGGAATCTTTTTTATCTTTTGCCTGGTTTTCTGTACAGGACTGACATTTTTTTTCTGGGCATGAAGCCAAAGGTCTATTTAATTTCTCCTTAAAATTTCCCATGGTCAACTGATATTGTCCCCCTAGATAGTGGTTTCATAAATTAATAAATAAAGACAAAGCCCATAGAAAGATTGTGAATCCTTGTTAGCTTTTTTTTTTTTTAATTTGTCTGTTTTGCACAGTAAATATATAACTCCTAAAAGGAAGGGTGCTCCTGAATCTTTAAAACAATGTTTCACTATACACCCAAACTTCAGTAAAATATTGAATTTACCCACAGCTATGATTAAATAAGGGTTGAATATCAAAATCCAGGTTTTCCTGCATCAGATGAATTCTTATGAATAGGTAAGGTGTATTCTTTTTCTATTTTTATTGTGTTAGGATTTGGGGGTGGTGGTGAAATTTTAATTAACATTTTTATTTTATTAATATTAAAATATATAAATATTAAAAATTTTCTATGAATTTTTTTGCCAATTGAAAGGCATATATGAGAGAGAGAGAGATGGGGGGATGGAGATAAAGAGAGAGGGGGAGGGAAAGAGAAAGATGTAAGAACTCTAATGCTACAAACTGGTTATCATAGCAGTCAGCTGCTCATAAAGGACAATCATGACAATTTGATTATAAAAAGTGCACCCCATTGAACACTGTGTGTTCCAGGAAATGGCTGGACACAGAAAACCTTCTGCCCCTAGCATTCATTTCAAGATTGTCCCTCACACTGCTTGCTTGCCTTCTTGCAGCCAACCAAGGACAGTCAGATGTACCTAAAGACCAATTAGCATTTCATCCTGGCTTCCAGAAATCCCACCTTAATAAAACCCTTGCCAGTCAGAGGATGTCTCAGGCATTCCTCATATATTTTATGAAAATCATTCTCCTTTTAACACCTGTGAACCCTGCTGAAACTAAAGTGGCAGCAGATGGGTTCCCTTGCCACAAACGTGTGAATAAACAGCCTTCGTTCACTTTGTCTCAGGTGTAGTTTTGTCTTTGACAGATATATCCACAACTTAGAACAATATCTTGCCTGTAGACAAATTGAGTATTTATTCATTTAATGACTATTTACAGATCACCTGCTTTGGGTCAGGCTCTATTCCCAGAACTGAGATGTCAGATACATAATTTACCTGCTATGATTCACTTGTTGGTGAATCCAAGAACTCCATAAATAGTAGTAATTTATTGTTAGTAATTCTTACAGAGATATAAACCTCCCTTTTATAGTTTAGAGAGAAATGGCTCCTCTTTTTACAAGAGTTAACTCAAACCAAATAATTTGACATGATATCATAGACAACTTGTGATAGAAATGCAGTTATTACTGTTGCTGTGGTTGCCGTCACGTCACCATAGTATTTGTAACTAGAGTAGCATCAAGTATTCCAAGAGTCCATTAATTGATTCTTTTACAGAACAGTTTTCTCTGCCCAGTGAAAAATACTTTCATTTTTCTTAACTTTAACTGTACAGTAATACATATTGACAATAGTTCTCTTTTACCACCATTTTACATCTGTGTGCAAGATTAAATGAAGGATATTCTCAAAAAGCTAGCAAAAACAAAAGCAAGTCTTTATGCCAAATATAAACATATTTCTGTTTAGCAAATAGCAGGAGTGTATAAAACATTCACATTTCTCTTCTCACATACCAGAATGTTCTATGCTTACTGTATTAGTTAACAAATCCAAGTCTGTTTATTTGGTTTTGAAATTCCACTTCATCCATAAATTACAGCATTACACAGTAACACCAGAAGGACAGTATCACCATTGTTTGCTTTTACAATCATCTCAGCCCACAAAGTTCTGTTCCATTGTCAGCTTGTTGTCATCAAGTCATTGCTGTTTTCCTCTTTCCAGGGTCTCTCTACTAATACCATTCAATTTATTTATAGACACTCAGTGTTTTTGCTATCAGTGCAAACTTCTAAAATGCTAGCTCTCCAGTTTAATGTCCAAATAACCCTTCCCTGTTTATCTGGCCAGGAGTCACTGTATCCTGAGGCCCTGGAGAAGCTGAGCTGCAGAGTGTGCACGGCAGGGAGGGGAGCTTTTTCAGTGGAGACTGGTTTGTTTCATTAGACAAGGAGGCCTTTTCTGCCTGGCTCTCTCTATGGGCACGTACACAATGCGATAGCTTAGAAAAAGGGGTGATGAGGAAGATGATCCCCCAAATTCTTAGAGTGAGGAATTTCTGAGTCAGTAAAAAAAATTTGTTGTAATTTTTCATTTTCATTACCTCTTTTCTAATTATAAAAAACTACAGGCACTTGAAAAAAAATTAAAATAATAAAAGTAAGTCTCTCTCTCTTGTGTGTGTCTCTTTTAGTTCCCTTGTTCTTGCTTGTAGGATTACATTCATTCATTGACTCTGCCAATATTCACTATGAACTTCCCACGGATAAGACCAGCCACTGGAAATACTGAAATAAATGGGACAGATATATTAATACTTCTTGTGCTCATGGAACTGAGGGCCTAATGGCAGATAAAAGGCGTGAGGGTGTTTCTAGTGTTCTTTTGTCGAGAAGATGTTCTACTACGTATACATGTAATATGTACTCTGTTTCACTTTTTAATTTTTTTGCAGTTTTCTGGCTGGGGCCGGGTTTGAATCCACCACCACCAGTATATGGGGCTGGTGCCCTACTCCTTTGAGTCACAGGTGCCAGCCCCATTTTTTTTTTTTTTTTTAAGAAAACACAAGTGGTGATTTAATAGTATAAGCTTTTGTTTTTGTGTTATTCTTCTAACTATTTGTAGAGGGTGTGTTTTTTACTGTATAGCATTCTTTTCCCTCCCAAATAACACCTGTGATTTTATTTTGGGGAATCACCTCCTTCGCATTTTTGCATACTTCTTGTGGCAGTCAAGTTCTCTGTCTTCTGGTAGCTGAGGGTTAGTCATGCAATTCTTAGAGTGAATCTCAACTGAAGTGGCTCAAGGACGGAAACAACATGTTTGAAGGGCATTACCAATATCTGCACAAGATAATGGAGTTCACCTGATGCTGAGTGAGCTGCAGTTGCCAATTTTTGTCCTGCTTTCTAGGCTCCTGACCATTCTGGGGACCAACTCAGATCGCACTATTTCATTTTGCTTTTGCTTACATAAGCCAGAAATAATTTCTGTTGCCTATAACCAAAGACATTTAACCAAAGATATACAGTACCTCAGCATATACAGACCTGCTTTATTCTTCATTAATGCCTGCATGACTTTTCCTTTATTTGGATATATCACAATTTATTTAACCAGTTCTTATAAGTGGACATTTAAGTTGAAGTTCCCATCAACAAATATTTTAGAATGCACATTTATACATAATATGTTTTCCTGCGTATCTACTTTTGGAAAGACATGTGAATATATTTTGGAAGGATAAATTTCTAGAAATGGAACTACTGGAACAAAGGATTGTACATTTTTAATAAAATCAGTGACAAATAATAACCACTGATTGAAGAAATAACTAATGAAAACAAATTAATGACAATTTATTTGTAATAATTCTTTATGGTCACTGAGTAAAAAGGTAATTTTTACTGAATTTAGAAAAAGTAACTAATACTAAATTTAGAAAATGGGAAAAAATACATAAGAACACAAAGAAAAGGCTCAAAGGGGTAGGGCACCAGCCCATATGCCAGAGGTGGCGGGTTCAAACCCAGCCCGGCCAAAACTGCAATAAATAAATAAATAAATAAAATAATAATAAGAAAAGCCAAATAGTGAATCACTTATATTTTTCACCCACAGGAATATGATTACTTTTATTCATCTTTTTTTTTTTTTTTTTAGAATTCAGCTTTTGTAGTCGTTTTTTGAAGAGAATTGTTATTAACTAGCAATTTCATCATACCTGGAAGTAGAAGCCACTAAATACATTTCTTAAATTCTAATTACTGTGTATGGACTTTCTACTTTTTATTGTTGATTTTTAATTTACTTGCTGATGGCCAGAGAACCTTTTGAAATTTACTGGAATTTTCTTAAAGGAACAGTATCAATTGTGGTTACATATTTCGCATGTCTGTGAAGAATGTATTGTTTGTAGTATGGAGCTGTATTCTATGTACTTGCTTTAAATTGGATTTGCTAGTTGCGTCGTTCAAATCTTTTATATCCTGACTGGTTTGTTCATTACAGAGAAAGATATGCTAAAATTTTCTAGAATGATTACAGATTTATCTATTTCTTATTATAATTTTGTCATTTTTTTCTTCATATATTTTGAGGATAGGTTGTTAGGTACATAAAATTTAGAATTATTATGTTTTCCTGGTGAGTGAAATATTTATTATTTAATCATCTCTTCAACTCCAATAGTGTTTTTGACTTAAAATATATTTTGTGATATTTCAGTTTCCATTTTGTTAGTTTATATGGCAAACATTTTCCTCGTTTAAAGGCTTTTCCTTCAATATTTTGCCCTGTAAAACAGTATATACTTTTTCTTGACTTTTTAAAAATTTATTTATTATTAAATCATAGCTATGTACATTAATACAATCATGGGGCACAATATACTGGTTTTATATACCATTTGACATATTTTCATCACACTAGTTAACATAGCCTTCCTGGCATTTTCTTAGTTATTGTGTTAAGGTATTTATATTCTACATTTAGTAAGTTTCACATGTATCCTTATAAGATGCACCATAGGTGTGGTCTGATCAATTCCCCTCCCTGCCCCCATCCTCAACCCTCCCCCCATCCCCTTTCCCCATATTCTTAGGTTATAATTGGGTTATACCTTTCATCTGAAAGCTATAAATAAGTTTCATAGCAGGGCTGAGTACATTGGATATGCTTTCTTCCATTCTTGAGATACTTTGCTAAGAAGAATATGTTCCAACTCCATCCATGTAAACATAAAAGAGGGAAAGTCTCCATCTTTCTTTAATGCTGCAAAATATTCCATAGTATATGTATACCACCATTTGTTAATCCATTCGTGGGTCAATGGGCACTTGGGCTTCTTCCATGACTTAGCAATTATGAACTGGGCTACAATAAACATTCTGGTACAAATATCTTTGTTATAATGTGATTTTTGGTCTTCTGGGTATATACCTAGTAGAGGAATTGTAGGATCGAATGGCAGGTCTATTTTCAGATCTCTAAGTGTTCTCCAAACATCTTTCCAAAAGGAACGTGTTAGTTTGCATTCCCACCAGCAGTGGATTTTCTCCACATCCATGCCACCATCTCAGGTCTTGGGATTTTGTGATATGAGCTAATCTTACTGGAGCTAGATGATATCTCAAAGTAGTTTTGATTTGCATTTTTCTGATGATTGAGGATAATGAGCATTTTTTCATATGTCTGTAGGCCATGCTCCTATCCTCTTTTTTTTTTTTTTTTTTATTAAATCATACCTCTGTACATTGATGTGATCATGGGGCACCATACACTAGTTTCATAGACCGTTTTACACATTTTCATCACTGGTTAGCATCGCCTTCTGGCATTTTCTTGGTTATTGTGCTAAGACATTTACATTCCACATTTACTAAGTTTCACATATACCCTTGTAAGATGCATTGCAGATGTAATTCCACCAACCCCCCTCCCTCTGCCCACTTCCCCCCTCCCTCCCTCCCCTCCCTTTCCGCCTTCCTCCTATTCTTAGGTTGTAACTGGGTTATAGCTTTCATATGAAAGCCATAAATTAGTTTCATAGTAGGGATGAGTACATTGGATACCTTTTCTTCCATTCTTGAGATACTTTACTAAGAAGAATATGTTCCAGCTCCATCCATGTAAACATGAAAGAGTCTCCATCTTTCTTTAAGGCTGCATAATATTCCATGGTGTACATATACCACAATTTATTAATCCAATTGTGGATCAGTGGGCACTTGGGCTTTTTCCAAGATTTAGCAATTATGAATAGGGATGCAATAAACATTCTGGTACAAATCTTTGTTATGATGTGATTTTTGGTCTTCTGGGTATATACCTAGTAGAGGAATTATAGGATTGAATGGCAGATCTATTTTTAGATCTCTAAGTGTTCACCATACATCTTTCCAAAAGGAATGTATTAATTTGCATTCCCACCAGCAGTGTAGAAGTGGTCCCTTTTCTCCAGATCCACACCAACATCTCTGGTCTTGGGATTTTGTGATATAGGCTAATCTTACTGGAGTTAGATGATATCTCAAAGTAGTTTTGATTTGCATTTTTCTGATGATTAAAGATGATGAGCATTTTTTCATATGTCTGAAGGCCGTGCGCCTGTCTTCTTCAGAGAAGTTTCTCTTCAAATCCCTTGCCCGGCTTGCGATGGGATCACTTGTTCTTTTCTTGCTTATACGTTTCAGTTCTCTGTGGATTCTGGTTATTAAACCTTTGTTGGAGACATAACCTGCAAATGTCTTCTCCCATTCTGAGGGCTGTCTTCTTGCTTTACCTACTGTGTTCTTGGCTGTGCAGAAGCTTTTTAGTTTGATCAGGTCCCAGTAGTGTATTTTTGATGCTGCTTCAATTGCCTGGGGGGTTCTCCTCATATTCACCCAGGCTGATTTCTTCAAGAGTTTTCCCTGCACTTTCTTCCAGTATTTTTATAGTTTCATGTTTTCAGTTTAAATTTTTAATCCAGTGACAGTCTATCTTAGTTAATGGTGAAAGGAGTGGGTTCAGTTTCAGTCTTCTATAAGCCGCCAGCCAGTTCACACAGCACCATTTATTAAATAGGGAATATTTTCCCCATTGAAAGTTTTTAATTGGCTTGTCAAAGATCAAATAATGGTAAGTAGCTAGGTTAATCTCTTGGTTCTCTATTCTGTTCCATATATCTACTTCTCTGTTTTTGTGCCAGTACCATGCTGTTTTGATCACTATTGATTTATAGTATAGTCTGAGGTCTGGTAGTGTGATTCCTCCTGCTTTGTTTTTGTTTCTGAGTAATGTCTTGGCTATTCGAAGTTTTTTCTGAGTCCATATAAAATGAAATATTATTTTTTGGAGATCTTTGAAGTATGACAGTGGAGCTTTAATAGGGATTGCATTAAAATTGTATATTGCTTTGGGTAGTATAGACATTTTAATAATGTTGATTCTTCCCAGCCATGAGCATGGTATGTTTTTCCATTTGTTAACATTTTCAGCTATTTATTTTCTTAGAGTTTCATAGTTCTCTTTATAGAGATCTTTCACATCCTTTGTTAGATAAACTCCCAAATATTTCATCTTCTTTGGCACTACTGTGAATGGAATAGAGTCCTTGACTGTTTTTTCACTTGACTATTATTGGTATATATAAAGGCTACTGATTTATGAATGTTGATTTTGTAACCTGAGATGCTGCTGTATTCCTTAGTCACTTCTAGGAGTTTTGTAGTAGAATCCCTGGTATTTTCCAGATATACAATCATATCATCTGCGAAGGGCAAAAGTTTAATCTCTTCTGAGCCTATATAGATACCCTTGATCGCCTTTTCTTCCCTAATTGTGATGGCTAAAACTTCCATTACAATATTAAAGAGCAGTGGAGACAATGGGCAGCCTTGTCTGGTTCCTGATCTGAGTGGAAATGATTTCAATTTAACTACATTCAATATGATATTGGCTGAGGGTTTTTTGTAGATGGCCTCTATCAATTTAAGAAATGTCCCTTCTATACCAATTGTCTTAAGTGTTCTGATCATGAAGGGATGCTGGATATTATCAAAAGCTTTTTCTGCATCAATTGAGAGAATCATAGGGTCTTTATTTTTTAATTTATGTGCTGAATTATATTTATAGATTTATATATATTGAACCAGCCTTAAGACCCTGGGATAAAACCGACTTGGTCATGATGTATAATTTGTTTGATGTATTACTAGATTCTGTTTGTTAGGATGTTGTTGAATATTTTTGCATCTATATGCATTAGTGATATTGGTCTATAATTTTCTTTTCTTGTTGGGTCTTTTCCTGGTTTGGGGATCAGGGTGATGTTTGCTTCATAGAACATGTTGGGTAATACGCCATCTTTTTATATATTTTGGAACAGGTTGAGTAATATAGGTACTAGTTCCTCTGTAAAGGTTTGGTAGAATTCTGACGTGAAGCCATCTGGTCCCGGGCTTTTCTTTTTAGGGAGATTTTGTATGGTTGATGCTATTTCAGAACTTGATTCTCAACATTTCCACTTGATTCTGGCTAAGTCTTGGAAGATGACATGCTTCCAAGTATTGGTCAATTTCCTTCAGATTTTCATATTTCTGAGGATAAACTTTCTTGTAATATTCATTAAGTTTTTTTGAATTTCTGAGGAGTCTGTTGTTATTTTGTCTTTGTCATTTCTGATTGATGAGATTAGAGATTTTACTCTTTTTTTCCTGGTTAGGTTAGCCAAATGTTTATCTATTTTATTGATGTTTTTTTAAAAACAAACTTTTTAATTTATTGATCTGTTGTATAAACCTTTTGTTTTCGATTTCATTCAATTCTGCTCTAATTTTGGTTATTTCTTTTCTTCTACTGGGTTTGGGGTTGGAATGCTCTTCTTTTTCCAGTTGCTTGCGATGTCCCATTAATTTGTTAACTTCCTCTCTTTTCATTCTCTTAAGGAAGGCTTGCAGTGCTATAAATTTCCCTCTTAGGACTTTGCAGTATCCCATAGGTTCTAATAATTCATGTCTTCATTGTCGTTTTCTTCTAAAAATTTGGGAATTTTCTTTTTAATCTCGTCTATGACCCAGCTGTCACTCAGTATAAGGTTATTTAACTTCCATGTTTTTGTATGAGTATGCAAGTTCCTGTTGTTACTGTGTTCAACTTTTATTGCATGTTCATGCAAGAAGATGCAAGGAATAATTTCCATTTCTGTAAATTTATAGTACAGTCTCAGGTCTGGTAGCGTGATTCCTCCTGCTTTGTTTTTATTGCTGAGTAATGTTTTGGCTATTTGAGGTTTTTTCTGATTCCATATAAAACGAAGTATTATTTTTTCACGATCTTCAAAGTATGACAATAAAGCTTTAATAGGAATTGCATTAAAATCATATATTGCTTTGGGCAGTATGGACATTTTAACAATGTTGATTCTTCCCAGCCATGAGCATGATATGTTTTTCCATCTGTTAACATCTTCGCTATTTTTTTTCTTAGAGTTTCATAGTTCTCTTTGTAGAGATCTTTCATGTCCTTTGTCAGGTATACTCCCAAATATTTCATCTTCTTTGGCACTACAGTGAAAGGAATAGAGTTCTTGACTGTTCGGCTTGGTTATTGTTGGTATATATAAAAGCTATAGATTTATGGGTGTTGATTTTGTAGTCTGAGACATTGCTATATTCCTTGATCACTTCTAAAAGTTTTGTAGTAGAATCCCTAGTGTTTTCCAGATATACAATCATATCATCTGCAAAGAGTAAAAGTTTGATCTCTTCTGACCCTATGTGGATACCCTTGATCTCCTTTTCTTCTCTAATTAGAATGGCTAAAACTTCCGTTACAATGTTAAAGAGCAATGGAGACAATGGGCAACCTTGCCTGGTTCCTGATCTAAGTGGAAATGATTTCAATTTAACTCCATTCCATATGATATTGACTGTGGGTTTGCTGTAAATGGCCTCTATTAGTTTCACAAATGTCCGTTCTATACCAATTTTCTTCATTTCATGAAGAGATGCTGGATATTATCAAAACATTTTTCTGCATCAATTGAAAGAATAGTATGGTCTTTATTTTAAAGTTTGTTTATGTGTTGAATTACATTTATAGATTTACGTATATTGAACCAGCCTTGGGATAAATCCGACTTGGTCATGGTGTATAATTTTTTTGCTGTGTTGTTGGGATAAATCCGACTTGGTCATGGTGTATAATTTTTTTGCTGTGTTGTTGGATTCTGTTTGTTAGGATCTTATTGATCCTATACTACTACCTAAAATACTCTTATTGAGTATTTTAGCATCTATATTCATTAGTGATATTGGTCTATAATTTTCTTTTCTTGTTGGGTCTTTCCCTGGTTTGGGGATCAAGGTGATGTTTGCTTCGTAGAATGTATTGGGTAATATTCCTTCTTTTTCTATA
>CAUYPK010086801.1:0-20210 GCA_963574355.1 Loris lydekkerianus | reverse complement strand
AGATTGAGGATGGAAAGGAATATGGAAGTGCTATGGGATATCTAAGGCTTTGGTTAAGGTTTGAGAAATGGTGGAGGTGAATTTAGATTTATTGTTGGATTATAAAGAATAGGGGATTTTAAAGTGGGGAATAATGTTTTTAAGTATGATACAGGTAATAGTGGTAGTCCTCTTGTTTGTAGTAGGAAAGGTTTTAATTTAATTTGAGAAGGTATCTATTAATATTAAGAGGTATTTATAACGTTTGATCTTTGACATGTGTGTGAAATTTAGTTGCTAGTTTGTTTTAGGAAGAAGTTTTCTAGCCTGGTGAGTTGGAAAGTGTGGGAGGCAAGACACTGGTAGATTTTATAGGATATCTGTGAGAGAGGAAAGAAAGTTTTGAGAAATTGGAGTAAAGTCTGAGATTTGGGGTAAAATAACTTGTGGAGATAGATAAGGAGGTTATGAGTGGGAGGTTGATTCATTTTTTTTTTACTGTAGCAGTAATAGCAATAGAAATAAGCAGGAGGTGAGAGGAGGTGTCAGGAGACATGAGTGTTGGAGAGCAGCCGTACATGCTGTACGGTGGGCTCAGTTGTTAATCTTTAATATAGGTGAGTAGTTAGATCGATGTGAATGGTAATGGACAATGCTTATAGTCTTAGGTAATTTAGAAGCTTTTAGTAGTTTGATAATAAAGTGAGAGCTAAGAGGTCTTTCTTGTATGTCGGAGAGGCAAGGGAGAAGACTGTCTAGTGTTTGAAGGTAATTGGGAGTGGGTGACGAGTCAGAGGGAGTAGGCAAGAGGGATGTAGGATTTAGTGTGGGACATGTGTTAAAAGATAGTGATGGGTTAGATAAGAGAGGTTTGAAGTTTAAGAACGCGACATGGTGGGAGGGTTTGAAGATTTTTGTATGTTAAAAGATCTGATAGAGAAGGATAAGACAGTAGTGGGGAAACCGAAAGTGAGTTTCTTGGATTCTTGTATTAGAGTAATTGTGGCTGCCAATGTCTTGAGATAAGGGGTTCAACCTTGAACAGTGTGATCTGTTTTGAGAGATAAGTAACTGGAGTAAAGGTGGGGCCTACTTGGTGTTCAAGTACGTTGAGAGAAAATATATGGTTTTTTGTAATATATAGCAGGAAGGGGAAAGAAAGATTAGGAAGGTGGAGGGCTGGAGCTTTTAATAAAGCAGGCTGTAGAGATTAAAAGAAGTGGAAATGGAGGTTAGGAGAGGCTTACCAGGGTTATTTCGAGTAGTTTTATATAAAGGAGTAGTTAGGAGAAAAAAGTTGGAAATTTATGCTCTGAGGTATCCAGGTAATTCTAAAAAGGAGAGGAGTTTTTGTTTTGTGGTGGGTAGAGGAAAGTTGTGGAGAAGGCTTTTTGTCTATGGTAATAGTTTTGAAGTTTGGGGAGATAAAAGGATATTAAGGTATGTGATTTCCTGTTGGAATAATTGAACTTTTGAGGGAGAGATCTGATATCTCCTATTATTAAGGAGAGAATAGGTGTTTTGCTTAGAGTCACGTAAGGTGGGATTATAGAGTAGGAGGTTATCAACATAGTGAATTAAGGTTGAAGGAGGGGGATTATAGGACTGGAGGTCTCATGATAATGTCTGGTTAAAAAAGTACAGGTTGTCACGAAATCCCTGGGGGAGTATAGTTTAAGTAAATTGGGAAGAAGTCTGAGAAGTGGGGTCAATTCACGTGAAGGCAAATAGGTTCTGGCAATCAGGGTATAAGGGATCTTTCTCCCTCCAGCTCCTCCATATAATAATCCTACAGTGCCAATATACAGTGTACAACAATGTATTACTATGTCCTATCAACTTAACCTGGCACAATGTTTTTATTATTTTAACCAATACTTTAACCTCTGACTAGTGCAAACAAGTGTGGGAGAGGACAAAAGAGGCAGCAAATCAATTTCATATGTCAAACAATAAGCATCCTACAGGTGACACTACAGTCCCTAACTCCCAGCCAAATTGGAATTATAATGATAATGCTAAAAAAAAAAATAGAGACATTTTTATTACCTACATTCTTCGTGGACTTAGAGCTTCTACCAAAGGCTATCAATTATGATAAATTATGGGAAATCATACAAGATAAATCTGAAAATCCTTCAGCTTTCCTCCAACGCCTTACCGAGGTTTTTATTAAGTACACTAACTTAGATCCTGAAACAATAGATGGGAAAAACATTCTTATGACTTATTTTTTAACCAAAGTTACCCCGACATCAAACTTAAGCTAAAGCGCTTGGATGGAACATGGACCCCTAACACCCCAGGCCGTGATCTTAAACACAGCCTTTAAGATTTACACAGGGCAAAATGATATTTTCCAAAGGGAAAATAAAAAATCTCAAACCCAAGATTATCAAATGCTAGCTTAAAACATTACAAACAGTGTTGCTAAGGCCATCACTCCTAACCTGCCTAAGTTGTCAGGGGCCAAAGGCCGTTTCATAACTCAACCACCTGGACCATGCTACAAATGTGGTGAAGAGGGCCACTGGGTAAAACGTTGCCCCAATCCCAAACCTCCACCAGGGCCATGCCCTCTCTGCAAAAGAAAGGGTCACTGGAAGGCTGACTGTCGCTTGGCTCAGAGAGGACATGGGGCCAGCCAACCTGTGGCACCTACAGCAGACTTACTGGGACTTGCCTCTTCTGAATACTAATGGGACCCTGGCTTCTCTCACCCAACGAAGATCACTTCTTTGGAGCCAAGGGTAACCCGGATGGTGGCAGGTAGGATAATCACCTTTCTATTAGACACAGAAACTAGCATCTCAGTTCTTAAAGAGTTCAGAGGTCCTACCTCCCTGTCACCCACTTCTATTGTCAGGGTAAAGGGTTTTTCCCACCATCTACATCAAACTCCTTTTTTACACTGCATGATTGGCAATTGCTCATTTATACATTCCTTTTTGATGTTGCCTTCCTATCCATTTCCCCTTCTGGGATATGACATACTTCCCAAATTAAGTACTGCCCTAACTTTTGATCTTAAATTGATAAATCCCAACCCATCTCCTTCTACCTCACTCTGCCTTGTCCTTTCCCAAGCTATCAAAGACTCGTCACCCTAGCCCATTCCACCAGAGCAAGTAAATCCTAAAATTTGGGATATTAAAACCCCCTCAATTGCCTCCTACTCTCCAATTCTTATTAAACTAAAAAACCCCTCTATTTTTCCTTCTCAACGTCAATATCTACTTCCCAATCTAGTCTCCTGGAACTCTGACCCATTATACAAGATCTCCTAAAAAAAAAAGTTTTTACGACCTGCCCACTCACCATATAATACTCCCATACTAGCAATTTAAAAAACCTAATGGCACTTATCACTTAATACAAAATCTAAAACTCATTAACTCTACGCTCATTCCTATACACCCAGTAGTCCCTAATCCATACGCCCTTTTATCAACCATCACACCTTAAACCACTTATTTCTCCATACTAGACCTCAAAGAGAGGAGGGGAAAGAGAGAGACCACGCGTGCGAGAGAGAGCTATATAGGTTCAGTTAGGGAAGTCTTAGAATGGTGATGGGATGGCAGAATAGCCAATAAGGAGTTACTGCTCTGGCTGGAAGAGCTGTTAGGGGCAGGCCATAAGTTTGAAATTTTTAGCTGGTAGCTGTAACTTTAAGAGTGAGACAGCTAATCTTGGTCTGTAGAAAGCAGGAGGGGCTTTTCTGGGGGAGGGGCTTTCTCTGGAGCAATTACCTAACATTAAGTCCTACAGGGTGATATTAATAGAGTAGGTTAAGGTTGAATTAAGGTTGAATGAGTCCTCTGATAACCAGATTATTACCTCCTTAGTGGTGTCTAGGCTTCCTGGGGGGAAGGGATTTGAATACCTGCCCCATGGTTGCTATAAAAAAATCTACATGTGAAATTTACTAAAAGTAGAATATAAATGTCTTAACACAATAACTAAGAGGATGCAGTGAAAGCTATGTTAACCAGTTTGATGAAAATATTTCAGATTGTATATAAAACCAGCACATTGTACCCCATGATTGCATTAAGACACCGCTATGATTTAATTAAAAAAATGAATACAAGTAATTGGTTATATGATAATATCACACATGCATTGAGGTCTGATCATGAGCCATGTTGCTGTGTGCTTACTGGGTAGTGCACATTCTTAGTGACTCTAGAAGAGGATCTGACCCTTAAATGCTGGCTTTTTGCACTGGTCCTCAGAAAACAGCATGGTGACTGGATTCTAGTAGAGGTAGAAGCATGGCAGCCAGTAATGGCAATTACTCAGCAAACATTGATTATCAGTGTCAACTATGCACTCAGCCTTTTTTTCTTTTTTTTTTAAACAGTAGACCCCTATTCTTCAGGGTTTTCCTGGCACTGTTGTGAATTCCCAAATCCATGCCTGTAACACATTAATCCCCTACACCCAGGGTAACAATTAGACAAAAAAATTGCATTGTAATCCTTATCCTGGATGGAGGGTCAGACTGCCTTTCCTATTCTCATGTAGATCTTTGCAGCAAATGCAGCTCAAATCTGTACCCCAGCAGGAGTTCAAGTTCTAACAGTCATGGAATTTGGGTTTTTTTTTTTAATATTTGAAACCATCAATGTCAAATTGGAAAATACTGAATCTCTGTATCTTTAATGTTAATAATGGCTACTAATGCATATTTTAAGATCTCAGAACATTTTCACACCTTTCACATAGGTAATCAGGCTAGTCTCTTAGGCTGGAATTAAAAATAAGCTTTTTTCCTCCCCCTCTTTCTCTCTTTGAGAGCCAGGATAAAGCATTGGTCAAAAATAAAAACAAAAACAAATAAGATTGGGTGGTGCCTGTGGCTCAAAGGAGTAGAGCACCAGCTCCATATGCCGGAGGTGGCAGGTTCAAATCCAGCCCTGGCCAAAAAAAAAAAGAAAAGAAAAAAAGAATCAAACTACCTGGCTTGAGATCCTGGTTGCAAGACCTGCTTGCCTCATCTCTCTATCCGTCATTTACCCATCTGTAAAATGGGGACAATTTTTGAAGAATAAATGAAGTAAAACAGAGAAATCATTTAGCACATAGCAATTTCTCTCTATATGCATTTTCCATTCATTTTTTTTAACCTGCTTCAAAGGATACTTCTCTTTCTTTTACTGGTTTAATTCATGTTGCCTAAAATATTCTTGTACAAGATTCATATTTTCAGAGAGGAGAAAATTAAAACTCAGAGATTGAATAACTTACTTTGATACTTTGATACTTTAATGCAAAGACATGGTAAAAATATGTTCCAGAATTCAGCTACTAGTTTTGATTAATGGACTTAGTTGTCATGCCCTTCATAGAGACTCCGATGTAGAAACCATGGGAGTTATACAGCTGTTATTTTGAATTCACCAATTAATTAAAATACATAAAAGTAAAAATAACTCTCACAATTTTTAAAAAATAATTAAAAATTTATTTTAATAAATAGAGTTTAGTGCAGTGTATTTTCAAATTTTAAACATGTTATTGTTTTATGGTCTGTTAATTCACAAACATATGCATACAAAAACATATAACATTAAATATTTTAATGTTAAAATATTAGGGCTAAAATTACACAGAAAACTAAAAGCTTATCAAGAAATATATATGAAATACTATTGCCTAAAATAGACTTCTACTATGTCTGTACAAATTACTTAAAATTATACAAGTATTTGGGATATGTTTAGTCCTGAGACTTAACTATCTGTGTACTCTTAAATGATGTAAATAGTGCTATGCCAACTTTGGAATTTATTTTTTTCCAAAATACTTAGGATCGTTTTTGGTTTGCCTGAGAGCTCATGCTCTGCAAATGTATTTGGAAGAATTGCTAGCAAAAGAGATAGTATTCCCCAGTCTCTTTGAGGGAGGTATATAGGTCTCTGGGACATGGTTAAATAGGCTTTTTGCCAGCATACCCTTTGGAATTATCATACCCATGATAACAGAGTGTGAATACTTGATTATTTTCAAATCTGATGAATGAGTCCAGCTGTTCTGTAGACCAGTATGGTGTATTATAAGAACATAGGATCACAGTAAAAAGCATGTTTATCTCACTCCATCACTGCCATGAACTTTATCTCCTGGGAATTGCCTTAAAGAATGAATCTGGACAAAGTCATAGGGGTTTATAAGTGAGTTGTTCTTTAGTTCTGGTGAAGCAGGAGTCAGGGCCTGAGTTTGTAAGGAGAAATAAGTTATAAAGTTCTGTATGCTCCTTAGAAAAAGATAATTTGTCACATCACCACTACTCATTTTTTTAGGTCCCAGCTTACTTTGTTCAAAGAGGTATATTTTGTAGATTTATTGAATATGAAGAAATGTCTCAAGTAGTCCTCTGAGCCACCAATTTACTCATTTAATCTTTTACTCCAAATATTTTCATTGAGCACTTTTAATGCTAATATTACACTCTGTTCTTAGAGATGCACCTGTGAATACAACAACTCAAGCCTTAGGAACTTATAGTCCAACAGGAAAATCAGGTAGATAAATACACAACTATGTATGTTTTGTTAAATGCTGTGATGAAGTCAAGTACAAAGTAAAGGCCTACTCCATCTTTTTAGTGATGGCAGTAAGATCTCCAGAGTGGCTCTCCCAGAAGGCTTCTCAGCTGCATCAAGATCCTAAGAGCTCCAAAACAGTAGCCAGTAGCTACATGTGGCTATTTAAATTATAAATTTGTTAAAATAAAATTTAAAATTCAATTCTGAATCCCACTATCTGCATTGCAAGTACTAAATAGTTACATGTGGCTGATGGCTACCATATTAGACAGCACACATGAGGAACATTTTCATTATCATGGAAATTTCTGTTCATTTCTACTAGTTTAAGCAGATTTGAAAGGTGGGAGTGAAGGGTTTTCCAGGGAAAATAAACAGAAAGAGGTGAAGCCCTTTAAATAGCATTAAAATGTAACCTACAAAAGTTACTTTTAAAAAATGTATTTATTTATTCAAGAAGCATTTTTTATTTATGCTACCTACTGCTTAGCCTTAGGCTGTAAGTTTTACAAACATGCATAAAACAAAGGTCACAGTTTCTAAATAACTTACCTACACATGAAAAAGGTAGAGGTCATGAAAAAATTACCAAAAAGGTATATTTGAATTTAGAGAACAGACTGGTTATCTCAAGTGTGAAGAATTGGGTGTGGAGGAAGAAGAGAAGGAGGAACATTTGGAGGGAGATGCAGACCAGTCTTCAATCTCCTGTCAAGTTGTTGCTTGTGATCTGGGCCTCCTGAAGAACCCTAAGGATATGGGAGGGAGGGGGTATCAAATTCTTTACCTTGGTTAAAAAAAAAAAAATTCAAATCTCACAAAGTTCTTCCACCATTAGGGTTCAGCAAGCAACTGGGAAACTGAGGCTCTTCCCACTAGCATATTAGCTGAAAAAAGGATTGGGGTGGGGATGGTAAGGATTATGTAAATCACTGGAAGGTTGGAAGCTGGGGAGGTGTCTGTAAAAGCAGCTTTTGTGCACCAAAGGTGAGGGAACTGGGAAGAGCAGTTCTGGGTGAGTTATGGGTTAGATAACAGGCAGATCTGATGAGTGTCAGGGAACAACTCTGTACACAGAGAAGTTTTGTTCTCTGAATGGTAACTTGCAGGCTGATTTCTTGGTAGCACAGCCTGTACAGTGACAACTTCCCTTTCTGTTCAGTAATTTTCCTCTGCCGGGAGTGTTTGCAAAGTGCCATCGAGGTCTTCCTTATTGCAGAAGCTACTTTGTCTTCCATTTCTAGGGTTCTGGTGTTCTTTGTTGTTTGGGAAAACTTAGTCACAGAAATCTTTATGAAGGAATTCTCCCAGTCATTGGGAAGAGAAGGATTCAGGAGAATGACAGGGACTTTTTTTTTTTTTTTTTTTTTTTTGAGACAGTCTCACTTTGTTGCCCTGGGTAGAGAACTGTGGCATCACAGCTCACAGCAACCTCAAACTCCTTAAGTGATTCTCTTGCCTCAGCCTCCCAAGCTACAGGCACCTATCACAACACCCGGCTATTTTTGTTGTTGTTACAGTTGTCATTGTTGTTTTAGCTGGCCTGAGCTGGTTTCTAACCCTCCAGCCCCTGTGTATGTGGACAGCACCCTACCCACTGAGCTATAGGTAACACCGACAAGATCTTCTTAATTAAAAATATTGCAATGTGCTGACACTGAGCTTGAGATCAGATGTTTAGAAATTGTGTGAAATAATGATCAAAGTAAAGGAAAAAACAGTTTTCCACATCACTACTTAAAATCTCCTTTGAACGGAAGTAAGTGAGACTTGCATCTTCATGCACTTCTAATAGAAAATCCTTCTATTAAAGCTCATGTAACTCTGTCTCAGCTTCTGTAACTCAGCAGCTAGGGTGCCAGCCACATACACCAGAACTGGTGGGTAGGAATCTAGCCTAGGCCTGCCAAACAACAGTGACAACTACAACCTCTTCCTGCTCCCTCCATCCCCCCCAAAAAGCCAGGTGTTGTGGCAGGCATCTGTAGTTCCAGCTACTTGGGACGCTGAGGCAAGTTTGAGGTTGCTGTGAGCTGTGATGCCCTGGCACTCCACCCAGGGCAACATCTGTCTCAAAAAAGAAAAGAAAAGAAAACCTCATGTAACTCTTTGAAAAATAAAAATGCAGGGCAGTGTCTGTGGCTCAAGGAGAAGGGCACTGGCTGGAAGTAGTGGGTTCAAACCTGGCCAAAAACTGCAAAAAAAAAAAATAAATAAATAAAATAAAATAAAATAAAATAAAATAAAAATTGGAAAGATGGCATGAATTACTTGAAAGAAAGGAGAAAATTTTTTTCCACTGTCACTTGGATTGTAATTTTTAAAATTTAGTTAAATGTAGTTTGATATTTACTTAAGCAAGAAAAATTCAAAAGGATATATTTTATCTGAATATTATGTTTTTAGCTTTTCAGGAACATTATGAACATATTACCTGGCCATGAGGGGATTTTTTTTTTTCTTTACACACTTGTTAAATTAACTAATTTGGTAATTTAGTCTGTTCCACTAAAGGTTTTTTAGTTACCAAAAATGTTGTGGAATTGAGCATAGTTCAGAAGGTTTACAATGTTTCTCCTAGAACTCCAAGGTGGATCTTCTGCAAGCAATTCTATTTAAGACAGGAGCTGATTCTCACTCATGGGTGGTGTGACTAAAGTGTGTTTAAAAGGTGGTGCCTGTGGCTCAGTGAGTAGGGCGCCGGCCCCATATACCGAGGGTGGCGGGTTCAAACCCAGCCCCAGCCTAACTGCAACCAAATAATAGCTGGGCATTGTGGCGGGCGCCTGTAGTCCCAGCTGCTCGGGAGGCTGAGGCAGGAGAATCGCAGAAGCCCAAAAGCTGGAGGTTGCTGTGAGTCCTGTGACGTCACGGCACTCCACCAAAGGCGGTAAAGTGAGACTCTGTCTCTACAAAAAAAAAAAAAAAAAAAAGTCAGTCATCCAGCTTTTGTCTGATTCAAAATATGCAAGTATCCTTTCCCATTGTGTAGGTTGTCTCTTTGCTTTGGTTGTTGTCTCCTTAGCTGTACAGAAGCTTTTAAGTTTAATGAAGTCCCATTTGTTTATTTTTGTTGTTGTTGCCATTAATATGTATACCATGGAATACTATTCAGCTATTTTTAAAAATGGAGACTTTACATCCTTTGTATTAACCTGGATGGAAGTGGAAGACATTATTCTTAGTAAAGCATCATAAGAATGGAGAAGCATGAATCCTATGTACTCAATTTTGGTATGAGGACAATTAATGACAATTAAGGTCATGGGGGGGGAGGAAAAGCAGAGAGAGGGAAGGGGGGAGAGGGGTGGGGCCTTGGTGTGTGCCACACTTTCTAGGAGCAAGACATGATTGCAAGAGGGACTTTACCTAACAAATGCAATTAGTGTAACCTGGCTTATTGTACCCTCGATGAATCCCCAACAACAACAAAAAAAAGTTAGTCATTCAGAGCTCAAAACACAGTTTGTCCTCTTAAGAAATATCAAAGATGGTTACTTTCCCAGGACTGCCCACAAAAGCCTTTTATTCCATAATATATCTGAAGGAGGCTCCTACATGTGTTGATAGAGGAATGAAGTAGCTTTGGACAGATAGCCTCCCCATCCTCACCCCACCACCCCTGAGGCCAATGCTTTTTATTGGCCATGGAAGCAGCCACCTGGACTTCAGGGATAAGGAAAGGAAAAATGTTTCTTTAAAAGGGAACTCTATCCCTTAAACTATCCCTGGAACAGCCTTTCGTAGAGTGAAAGTTTATCAGTTAAGACGCATTACCTTTAAGATAGCTCAATAACACTGGCTTTAAGTACATTTTGAACTTTCTCTTGTATTACTGTGAGACAGAAACACTATGGCTGTTTCTGCATCATTACTGCATTTAGAAACCAGAGAAATGATGATTATATGATGGTAGAAATCAATGTCCCTGGGATTCCTTGTTAGTTAGAGTCTGCATCTCCCACCAGTTTAAGATATTAACATTTTCCTAGCCCTTAAAAATAGCCGCAGTATACTGTTTCCACATTTGGTTGATACACTGTGACTTTTTTATGTTTCAATATTTGATTCTTTTTATCAGGGAAGTCAGAGACAGGTATGATGGAGATGATCAGAAAGATTAAATCTAACCCCTGCAAGGGCTGAACCAATGGAAGCAATTCTCTATGCTTACTTCATACTTGATATTAGAAGGAGGGTGAGCTCTTCATCTGCTTATCGTTCATAATGCCCACAGTGTCTGACACGTGTGCCTACCTCCCAACTGTATCTATGAATCCTTAAAACAACTCATTACCCACCAATCCTCATTCACCTACCATTATTGCTTGAAAATTTTCCACCCAATGTCACAGATTGTTGCTTTTTTTGTTTTGCTTTCTCTAAGCAAGAGTTGAGACTTGGATGACAGTGTAGACCCTGAAAATATGGCTCATTGTCCATAGTGATCCAAGGCTATTATTGAAGAAAGGAAGAGGGAGAAACCCCATGGAAGTGAACATTAGAAAACTTAGGAAACTTTTGATTTCTGTCTTGGTTTGTTAGAGCTACCATAACAAAGTACTGCAGACTTTGTGTGACTTAAACAACCGAAATTTATTGTCTCACCACTCTGGAAATGGGAAGTTTCCAGTCAAGGCATAAGCAGGGACAGTTTTTTATGAGGACTGTGGGCGGGAGCCTGTGCCAGGCCTCTCCCCTCAGCTCATAGATGGCTGCCCTCTCCCGGCATCTTCACGGGCTCCTTCTGACATGTGCACCTGGGTCCTCATCTCCTTTTCTCATGAGGACATCAGTCATAATGGATTAGAGCTTGCCCTAGTCACCTCATTTTACCTTAGTTACCCCTTTAAAGACTGTATCTCCAAATGCAGTCACACTCTGAGGTCCTGTGAGGACTTTAGCATAGGAATTTGTTGGCAGGAGGGGAGAGGAACATAAGTCAGCCCCTAACAGCTCTCTAAAATCTAAAGATTTTAATATCTTAAATCTTTTTTTTTAAATCAACTTTGTGCTCATTTTAATAAATATCAAAAAACATTTAACCAAATTCAATATCCATTTCTGATAAAAGTTAAACAGATTACATAGAATAATCCCTCAAAATGATTAAAAAATTATCTCTAACCAGTAGCTTACATCATATTTAAGAGAAGAATGATAGAATAGTGTTTTCCAAATTTATTTTGTCAAGGCACATGATTTAAATTATAATATGTTGAAACTACCAGTATGCGCTCATGACACATACATAATACTATGTTAAGATGGGACTTCTCTGTTGACTCAGAGTTTCAGTTGAGGCCCTCAAATCTGACAGTAAATACAATAATTGTTGAATATCTCCACAACTTGAACCTCTTAGGTGATGCCAGACTGTCATGCAGGACAGGTTAAGAAATCATGAAACTCTCTGACAACGCTGGCCCATCACTCCCTAAGCATGTGCAAAAGAAAACAAAGAATTACTGTTATTAACTTTTTTTTTTTTTTTTTGTAGAATGGCTAGGGGGTCAGATATTTTTCTCATGAAGGAAATAGAGTATTCAAGTCAAGAAGTAGGGTACTCGCTGCATCCTACATTTAACTGTAAATGTTATAAGGGCAGATATCAAGTCTATTTTTGTTTTCCATAGTATCATCAGCACCTAGCAGAGAGCCTGCAGCCAAGTAGATTTTAAATATTTGAAACATGAGTGGAGGGTGAGCAAAACATTTAATACACCTAAAAATAAACTCAAAGAAATGTGTCCATATGGGGACAACTACAAAACTTTACTGAGGAAAATAAAAGAAATAAGATCTATATAAGAAAAATTACAAAACTCTGATGAAAGTAATCAAAGAAGAACTAAATAAATGGAGATGTATTCCATGTTCATGGATAAGAAGACTCAATATTGTCATTATGTTGATTCTTCTCAACTCAATCTGTAGACTCAACATAATTCAAATCAAATTGCCATCGAGTTATTTGGTTGATATTGAAAACTTAATTCTAAGGATTACATGGAGAGGTAAAAACCAGAATAGACAACACAATAGTAAAGAAGAAGAGCAAAGATACTACCAGACTTTAAGACTTACTATAAAGCTACAATAATCAAGACAGTGTGATACTGGTGAAAGAACAGATAAATATATCAATGGATCAAAATAGAGGGCCCAGAAATAGATACATAAAAATTCAATCAATCTTTGACAAAGGAGCAAAGGCAAGATAATGGAGAAAAGGTAAATCTTTTCAACAAATGGTGCTGGAACAACCGGACATCCTCATGAAAAATAAAGAATCCAGATGTAGACCTTACACACTTCACAGAATGTAACTCAAAACAAATTATAGATTTAAATGTAAAATTTCTAGAAGATAACATAAGAGAACATCTAGATGATTCTGGGTTTGGAGATGACTTTTTAAATACAACACCATGGGTGGTGCCTGTGGCTCAACGGAGTAGGGCACCAGCCCCATATACCAGAGGTGGTGGGTTCAAACCCAGCCCCAGCCAAAAACTGCAAACCTCCCCCCCAAAAAGCAAAAAAACATAAATACAACACCAAAGGTCTGATCCATGAAAATAATAATTGGTAGTCCAGATTTCATTAAAATTAAAAAGTTCTGCTCTGAAAAACACATTGTCAAGAGAATAAGACAAGCCACCAACTGGGAGCAAATATTTATAAAAGACATATCTGATAAAGAGTTGCTACTCAAAATATATAAAGAACTATCTAAACTCAAGAAAATACACAAATTATTTAAAAAATGGGCAAAAGATCTGAACAAAAATTTCAGTAAAGCAGATATACACAGATGGTAAACAAACATATAAAAAGATGCTCTACATCATATGCCATTATGGAGTCTCAAATTAAAACATTGAGATACTACTATATCCCTAATAGAATGGCAAAAATTCAAAATACAGTAGAACCTTGGTAAGTTGACCAGATAAGGGACTGTCGTGAACTGTTTCACATACAGAGGTGGTCAACATAAGGAACTAGGCCTGCTGTGCTGATACATATGTCATGTTGGGTCTATAAACATTAGGTCAACTTAAGGAGGTGGTCAACATAGGGAGTTGGTCAACTGTGGAGGTTCTACTGTACTGACATCAACCGATGGCCAGGAATTGAAGCAATGGAAATGTCTTTTATTACTAGGTAGTGTAAAATTGTATAGCCACTTTGAAAAACAGTCTGGTAATTTCTTATAAAATTGAACATACTTTTATCATATGATTGATCAGTCATGATTCTTGGTATTTACTCAAATGAGTTGAAAACTTATGTCTACACAAAACCTACAAACAGATGTTTAGTGCATCTTTATTCATATTGGACTACAGGTGCCTGCCACAATGCCCAACTATATTTTTTGTTGTTGTTGCAGTTACCATTGTTGTTTAGCTGGCCCAGGCTGGGTTCGAACCCACCAGCCTCAGTGTATGTGGCTGATGTCATAACTACTGTGCTATGGGCACCGAGCCAGTCATGGTGTATGACTTTTTTGATGATAAGCCATAATCTATTGGCTCGGCGTGTGTTGAGAATGTTTGCATCTATATTCATTAGTGAAATTGGTCTGAAGTTCTCTTTTCTAGGTGAGTCTTCCTGGTTTGGTATCAGAGTGATGTTTGCTTCATAGAACATGTGGGGAAGATTTCTTCCTACATCATCTTGCTCCTTCCCCTCATTACTGTATTTTTTTTGGTGACTTTCAGGAGTCTTATGGTTGAGTCTTTGGAGTTCTCTAAGTATAAGATTATATTGTCAGCAAAAAGACTTTCAGGAGTCTTATGATTGAGTCTTTGGAGTTCTCTAAGTATAAGATTATATTGTCAGCAAAGAGGGAGAGTTTGATTTCCTCTGCTCCCATTTGGATGCCCTTTCTTCCTTCTCTTGACTAATTGTATTGGCTAGAACTTCCAGCACTATGTTGAATAGTAATGGTGATAGAGGAAAACCTTGTCTGGTTCTAGTTCTAAATGGAGAAGCTTTCAGTTTTACTCCATTCAGTAAAATAATTTCTGCAGTATGGGAATAAGTTCTTCTTTGAAGGTTTGATAGAATTCTGGTGTAAAGCCATCCAGACCAGGACATTTTTTTGTTGGGAGATTTTTTTTGTTTGTTTCTTTTATCTCAGTGCTTGAAATTGGTCTGTTCAAGAGATCTTCCTGGCTAAGTCTAGGGAGAGGGTGTGATTCCAAATATTGATCCATTTCTTTCACATTGTCAAATTTCTGGTCATGGAGTTTCTGATAGTATTCAGAGTAATATCTTGTATCTCTGTGGCATCTGTTGTTATTTCCCCTTTATTGTTTCTAATAGAAACAATAGACTTTGAGGTTCCTTGTGCCTCTACATTTGTGACTCTGTGAGATCTTGCCCTTATTTGGCCATATTCTCAGCCTTGGTGTGAGGTGATGATTGAGACAACAGCCCAGAATTGGGGAAGGGGGTCCATTCCCCACTTTGTGAGTCCATAGCCAGGCTCAGGGTATGCTGAGGTCTTTGATACTGTGTCAGTGCCATGATCCTTGTAGGACTATCCAGTGCTCTTCTGAGAGCCAAGCAGTCACAGGTGTATCTCATCACAGCCAGTGGCTGTGGCCTCTGCTGTGAACTTTAGAAACCTGTTTGTGCCACAGAAGAGCAGATGACCCTCACCTGTGGAGCATGCGACAGCTCTAGCAGTGTGCTGGGGCTGTCTAGATAGGACAGAGATTTCCTTCTTACCCCCTGCATGCAACACTGATGTTTTCCTTCAAGAGGGTCCTCAAACCCTCTTGTGGGAAGTGGATGCTTCTACTGACTACCTCAGCTCAGTGCCTTGATGTGTTTAGCCAGAGGCTGACTAAATATTTCCTCATTCTCAGGGGAAGATAAAAACCATCTCTACTCTCTCATCTGACTATTGAAAATGTACTGGCCAAATGTGGTGTTGGCTCAAGCCTGTTATCCTAGCACTCTGAGAGACTGAGGCAGGAGCATCACTTGAGGTCAGGAGTTTGAGACCAGCCTGAGTCACACCATGACCCAATCTCTACCAAAAATAGAAAAAGAAAATAAAATAGCCAAGTGTGGTGGCACATATCTATAGTCCCCGCTACTCAGAGGCTGGGGAAGAGGATTGCTTTAGCCCGGGAGTTTGAGGTTGCTGTGAGCTATGATCATGCCACTGTAGCCTCAAAAAAAAAAAAGAGCTATAGAATTTCCTTTAGAAGTCGATCTCTCAGGAGATCCAAAGCTAATTTTGCAATGGGCTTCTTTTGTAGTGTTACATGAAAGGTTCACCATTAATATTAGCAAAAAGAGATTCTCTAGTGTCTCTAGTGACAAGAGAGGAAAGAAATTTTGGTTCTGAGGGCAGCCTGCCATTCACTTTCTCATTCTCTTACTCCATGTAGAGCAACAAGAAAAATTATATTCAATGTGACATTAGTCTGTCATGGCCAACTTTAACACTATGAAGGGTACTTGCCACTAAATAAAATGAACTTTTTTGTTCGGTGGGTTTTCTGGGGGTTTTTTTGGGGGGTGGGGGGATTCTTTTCAAGACAGTCTCACTCTGTTGCCCAGGCTAGAGTGCCAGGGCATCAGCCTAGCTCAGAGCAAACTCAGACTCCTAGATTCAACAGATCCTCTTGCCTCAGCCTCCTGAGTACTGGGGACTACAGATGCTCACCACAATGCTTGGATAATTTTACTATTTTCAGTAGAGACGAGAGTGTTGCACTTGTTCAAGCTGGTTTTGAACTCATGAAATTTTCAGAGTGCTAGGATTACAGGAATGAGCCACCATGCCCAGCTCTAAATAAAATAATCTAAGATCAGGCTCTTTGCCTCTTTGCCTTCTTGTCCTGGCAATGGAGGCCCATTTGCTGTGTATGGCAAATGTATCTTGCTTTTTAAGCCTACCTTTCTCTTCCTTCATAAACTTTTCTCATGCTTATCTTAAAAAATAATAATAATAATAATAATCTAAGACCTTGCCGCTCAGTGCAGGTCCCTGGACCCGCAGCACCACCTGGGAGCTTGTTAAAAACGCAGAATCTCCACCCTCACCTCAGACTTGCAATTTACTGAGACCCTCAGGAGGTTTGTAGGCACATTAAATTGTGAGAGGCACTGATCTAGGAACTATTGAACCTGAGGAGACTCTGGCCTAAGAAGGGAATAATCTGAATTACCTTCTCTACCCAGAAGCTGGTAATTAATGTTAGCAGTTATTCCAGAAGACAGTCTTTCCTACCAAGTCCTTTTGCAGATGGCATCTGCCTTATCCATTCTGTCAGAGACCCCTTCAAGTTTCTAATGAAGCTTAATTGATTAGCTCTATTTGTGAAAAATTCTAGCCCTAATAAGCACACTCCCAGTGGGTACACAACTAAATAGTTTATGAGGTAATTTGTATTTTAATGTCTTTCCTAATGAGCCCTTTCACTAATGAAATCCCCTGAGAAAATGTTATTGGTTCACAGACATTTCTTGGGATACAGAGCAGAAAGGCTGATGCGAGGTGGAAGCATTAGGCTCAGGGCAGAAAATAGTTTTGATTTCAAAACAACTCAGATCTGGTTTTTTTCCCTCAAAACTATTTCAAATAAGCCTTCTTGTACCTTATTTTTATATTCCTATCCTCTCAATGGTTGTCTGTATTAGAGACAAGACTTTTGTTCATTCCTGACGCAGTTCTGGAACTTCTTGCCTCTAAAGTAAGTAAATAATATGAAGGCTACCAAGGTGTATAGTCTCAGATGCACAAGGAAGACACATGGAAAGAAAAGGACAACACAGATGTGCGTGTGCACACACGTGTGCAGACACACACACAGCCCCTGCCTGTGACTTCCCATCCTTCCAGAATCTGTATTTGAAATCTCAGCAGCATCCCTTCTGTAATAGTTGAGTGCATCCCTCAGTTCTCATTAAGGCTAAAGCCAAAAAGAATCCCATAATGAGAAAGCAGCATTTAGAAATACAAAGTGGCTGAACAATGGGATAGTTATCTGTAGCATGGCAGAATTCTGTGCAAAAAGTGTTTAAGCTAATTCCCTTTATGTAAGGGAGGAAGCATTGTTAGAGGGTTTGCTGGCAGCTGTCTGGAACCTAGAATGGTGCAGAGACTCACCTCTCTGCACTGAGTGCTGAGCAGAGAGTAGAGCACATATTTTTGAACCCTAATTTGAAACCTGACAGTCAGGCAGGAAAGCCTGTCTCATTGGGTTTTCTCCAGCCTCTCCAACTGAGGAAGCTTCAGACTCTGGGCTGGGCTGGCCAGGCTGACATTGTGCCTGTGGCCTGTCCTGCAGATGATGGAAAGGCAGAGCCTGGCCCTACTTTGCGTAACATAAAGATCAAAGCCTCATAGCATGTATTAGATGAGGAAAAACAGAATTTGTTTACCAGATTTGCCCTTTAATTCACAATGTCACCCCTCCCCAGAAGGAACATGCTTTCTCTGCTAGATACAGGATATGGTCTAGAATCCTGGAAGGTGTCCTTGAGAGGCCCCTCTTGAATCACCTCTGTTCTTGTAGGAGAAAAGCCAGAACAATATGCCAGAGCCATGAATGTATTCCAATTGGGCCTATGGCCATGTGGCTGGCTTCAGATTATGTTTTTTCACTTGATGACTTTGGTTAAACAGGATAAAAATTAAATGACTTAGTTTAATGAGTTTTTTGTTTTTTGTTTTTTTTGCAGTTTTTGGCCGGGGCTGAGTTTGAACCCGCCACGTCCGATATATGGGGCCGTGCCCTACTCCTTTGAGTCACAGGTGCCACCCAGGCCATGATTTTTAATAACATGTCTGTAGATCACTTGGATCAGAGACAGTGTAGTGTTTGGTTTTCTTGCAGGCAAGGTCTGAGTTTCCTTCCTTCATGGTAGTCTATGCAAGTCGTAATCCATATAAACCAAGTTTAGCAGTAAATCCCTTCATCTGTGGGCATCTCAGGTTTTTATGAATGAGACAAGCAAATAAATGTGTAGGACTCCTTGAAATCCATGTTATAACTCTAGCTGTCATCAATAGAAAGAACAATGTGTGGTCAGGGGAAAGCTCTTTACTCAAAGCTAAAATCTTGCATTCTGAGTGTGACTTTTTTTTTAACTGAAAAGAATGTATGTAAGCTAAGGAGGATGAATTATTAGAGCTCAGTGGTAGGAAATGAGAAGAATCCCAGAGTTCTGGAGAATACTCTTCAGATGCTCTGGGCAGGCTTTGTAGAGGTACTTTCATCCTTGGGGAGTGAGACTGCAGTATCTCTGGTTGAATGAAGCTAGAACTTGGCATTGGAGCATGACACTGAGCAAAGAAGCCTTGCTCAACAGACTTGAGTGACCCTGGTGTGCTCATGAGGAAAATCAGGCTGCATGGTTCCAGCATACAATCAGAAATGTAGAATGGTTTGTAGATCATAGCTGCCCTAGACAGTGAGTTTGTGTGGCTCTGTGAGGTTCTGCCTGGAAAGGAACAAAATGCAAGGGGTGAGGGAAATCCTTACACAGCTTTTATTCTTGTGTGTGCTCTCAGGGTCACAGCAGCTTTTGTGCAGGAGCAAAGAAAGCAGTCAGAGAATGGGTGACTGTGATTTATTTATTTGATTTTCTCCCTTAATGATCAATGAGAATTTAATGCTTTTGAAAGTTTAGCCTCCTACTAAAGCTACCTTGAGCCAATTGTAACTTTCCTTGTGGAGGATAACTGGGGGCTGGGGAAAGGATTAGTAAGCAAAATCCAAGCTTCTTCTATGGCACATGCTCTAACCCTTCTTCTCTGAGTGTTCTGGCATCTGTGAAAGCAGAAACCTCAAAACAGGGTGATAATTTCATCAACTTCTTCAAACAACATTCTGGGTGAGACAAGTCAGCTTCTTCTCATTTACTTATGAGTTAATTGGTGTTTAAACACAATTCTCCAGGCCAGTGATTTATTTTAATAATGTGTTAGCCCCTTGGCAAGCTCATGACTTCATGACTGCAGCAGTGAGGAAAGGGCACACCACCCTGATGGATGTCTCTGTGTTCCATGGCTGATTCACAAAGTGCTGCTATGATCTGAGTTACTCTTGCCTTCTCTGCTGCAAGCCCACTGAGTGGCACCCCACTGTTGAGTGTCCACTTACTTCAAAGGACAGTTAAAATAAGTGGGTTGAACACAACTAACTCAGATGAAATTTATTCTTGTGCAAGAAATTATAGGGTACTGTGAATTGAGAGGTTGTTGTATATTGGCCAAATCTGACCAGTTTCCATGTGTTCATTGATTGTTGCCTTTATGAAAACAAAAGACTGTAAATGCTGGTATTAAATCAGTCATCTGCATTTTATAGGTCTCATTACACCAATGTCCATAAAGATAGAGTCAGCTGACTTTTCAAGACAATCTTTTTTTTTTTCTTTCTTTTTTATTTTTTTTTTTTTATTATAGATAAAAATATGCACCATAGATGTGGCCCAACCCATCACCCTCCCTCCACCCAAACCTCCCCCCTCCCTTCCCCTTCCTTGGTCCTTTACTCATAGTCTTGTGCTATAGTTGGGTTATAGCCTTCATGTGAAAGCTATAATTTAGCTTCATAGTAGGGCTGAGTACATTGGATACTTTTTCTTCCATTCCTGGGATACTTTGCTAAGGAGAATATGTTCCAGCTCCATCCATGT
>CAUYPK010086798.1:0-16026 GCA_963574355.1 Loris lydekkerianus | reverse complement strand
GTATGTCTATTATAGAATGCTTTGACTCTGAGATTCAGTGTGGAGTCTAGTACTATATGCCAAGCACTGTGCCAGAGAATGGAGATGTAGCATTGAACAATGTTTATTTTCTAGTGCATGAAAGAGACAAAAAAATCAAATAAGGAAAAATATGTAATTAAAAATATAAGTACCAGCACAGAAATATTCACAATGTGGTGATATTATTAACTTTATAGTATAAGGGAAGTGATTGTACATACAAGGGGCCAGTGGTGGGAAAAGATGACCCTATCTAGGAACTGAAACAGATCCAATGTACCAAAAATTTACAGTGGGTTGATTGGTAAAGTAAAGAGAGAACATCTCAACAGGACACTCTAAGCTAAACAGTAGTCTTGCAGGCTATGACAAAGCATTTAAATATTTTCCTAAGTGCAATGGGAAGCCATTGAAGGGATTTAAAAAAGGGGTGGGATATTCAATTTTTAAAAAAGATTATTTTAGGGCTGATTAGTATACAGGAAATAGATTAAAGAGGCTAAGATTGGAAGTGAGGAAACCAGGAAGAAAGCTATTACAGTTACTCAGGTGAGAGATGACAGTGGAAACAGAGGGAAGTGGTTAGAGACAAGGTAGATTTCTGATGGATGCCAGTAGAATTTGGTGAGGGATTGGATGTGGGAAATAAGAAAGAATAAACAATCCAGGATGATGTCATTTTCTTGCTTGAGAAACTGAATACCTTGTGGTATCACCTAGGTTAGATGAGGAAAAGGGTTTAGTGAGAGTTGTGGTATTAAGAGGTATGTTTTAAGTATGTTGAATGGGTATCTATGAGATATCCAAATTAATAAAATAGAACCTCCATAGTTGACCACCTCCCTACATTGACCACCCCCTTAAATTGTCGTAATTTTCATATACTGGTCTAGTTCCTTGTGTTGACTCCTTCTATATGTTGACCAGTTTGTTAGAGTCCCTTGGGTGGTCAATTATAAAGGTTCTAGTATAAATTGAATTTCAACTGGATATGTGAACCTGGAGTCAAGAACCACATGGGTTAACCTACAAGTGACTGGGAGGCGTCAGCAAACGGCAACATTTAGAGTCATCACAGTTCTTGATAGTTCTTTACTCCTTTGGATTCAAGCACTGAGGGCTCTACTCAAAATATGAGCACTGCCTCAATGATAGTTCAACATAGTAGATACTGTCTTGTAACACTGCCTTGAGAGAATGTGCAAAAAGATGAGTTTTATTTGGATGCAGAAGGTTTTAAAAAGCAGTCTGGATTATACAGTTCTATTTCAGAAAGCAGAGTTGAGTCAGATTTCATAGTAGAGGGGACCTCTACTTCTTAGGAGAAGAAGAGAAAGCTGTAAGTGGGAAGAGGGGTTAAAGAATGTGGGGGAAAAGTGTTGTAAAAAAAATTGAGTCATTTTACAACTTTTCAGAGATCCAAGCCTGCTACTAAATATTTATCTGGAATTTTTCTGAGTTCCTTTTTATTAATAAACACTGCAAAATTTAGTGAGCCCTTTCCATATGCCATGTACTATTCAAAGGACATTGCATGAACTAACTCATTCAGTTATCTGCGGAAAGCTACAGGATATATGTTATTCGACAACTTTTACAAATAAGAAAAGAGGCACGTGGAGATTTATTAACTCCTAAATTAACCAAGGAATTAAGTGGTATGCTGGGACTTGAACTTCGGCAGTCAGTTTCCAGAACCCATAGCAACCATTGCACTATACATTTATGACTGACTAAAATATAAAATGTAATTATAATAGTTTTTGTCCTTATAATAAGTAGGTATTTTACTATGAATGCCACTGATATTTTAATATTCATTATTTTTATCCTGTAAGCTCCACGTGGAGAATAATTATGATGATGGTTCTATCATATTAAGATATCTATTTCCAGTCTGTGATTTTGTTCTATTTCATTCTATTGTGTTTTTCTCTCATGTTTCATAGCCTTTTGGCCTTTAAAAACAGTGACAAGAACAGTATTTACTGATCATCGTAGAACCACTGCCCAATTCTGCAACCCTGTTACCTTGACCATAATTTATTGATGGGCCTGCCATCTCTTAACTCTTCATCCATATTCCTTCCATGAAAGAAAGACTGTAAAATTATTTGATCACCTGGCACATTTAATTCCAGAAACTCCCATGTAATACCATTGGGGTGAACAACTCTGCAGCTGTTCCCAGGTTCAAAGACTTTTTACCCCATAGAGAAAAAATGAAGTAAGTTAATTGGCTGCTCTATATATTATAATATTTGTTTCCTTAGTGATATGGTTTTAAGTTAGCTTAGCCATATGTTGAGTCCCATGTTTAGAAACCAGTCTATTTTCCAACTAACATTCAAGAACTGTCCAAATATAGAGAAAAGCTTGATAGACTGAAATGTGTAAAACAAAAGAAAAATTATATTTTATTAAGTTTAAAAAATGTTAATGTCTAGTTACTTTTTAACCTCAAAATACTTAAAACTCCTTGAAACTTTGTTGTAATCAATTGATTTTCAGCTTACTAATTTGGAAGTGTTCTGCTTTTATAAAATAATTTTATATTTTTTTAATCCTAGAGAAACTTTTTTTTTTTTTTTTTTTTTTTAGGAAAAGAAAAGGAAGAGAAACTTCCTTTTCCCTCATGGCCAGTTTTCATATATTATTGTGCATATGAGCCTGATCTTTTCCTTTCACAAATAGATTATTTCCCTTTTAACAAATAAGTTTCCAATTTTCATAGGAAATCTGATACAATGTTTATTCTTATTTGCTGGCTGAAAATTGGCATAAACTTATGATTGACTCTGAAGAGTTTATTTCTGAGAAAGTTTGTCCCTTATCATTATAGGTAGACCTTTCTAAAAAGAACCAGAAAATTTTCTCTCTTCTTGTAATTGTCAACAATACTTCAGTTGTGTGTGAGTTTAGAGGTGGTAATTCCTGTGTCAACTGGCATTTTTTTTCTAATACACTGTGTGATAGACACAAACTAAAAAGAAAATCACTTCCAGCTACTGGAAGCTTACAGGCTGTATAGACTCTGGAACTCCTACTTGGGAATACCTAGCACACATTTTTTATTCACTATTTGGTATGAATAGAAAAATGCAAATTTTTCCAAAGAAAAATGTATCAGGGAAAATGTTGGGGAAAGGAAGGAGTGGGATTGGGGGTGGTAGTGGAAATTAGAATACTTGAGTTATTAAAATCATGTAGGCTGGCAAGTTTCTAGAAGTACTACCAGTTTCTCTCTGAGATAATTCAGTCCTCCCAAAGATAGGCTGGGTGTTACTCAGAGAGGAAATATTGTACTATCTGAAAGAAATAAAGTCCGTGCCCACATCCATCCTTCATAGGAAGGTTACCGTCTCCCTGAAGGCTCTCTATCACCTCTGGAGACACAACGTGGTATGTCTGGGGAGCATATTTTACAAACACACACACATATAATTATGCACATACACACATACAAAGCACTAAAATAAGAGAAATAATGACTCTTCTTATTACTAGCATTTGAGTGATATATACCAAGTCTATTGCTTTCATAATGGAGAAAATTAATATATCTTGTGAAAGTCACATATGAATACTGAAATTCTGTGAAGTGACTGCATATAGAAGAGTCTGATCCACTTTGATCTACATTTTTGATGTTTGATAATTGCACTTATTATCAGGTCCTTTCTGCTCTTTTTCTTTGACATGAGATCCATTATCAGTGACAGCATGAGTGTGAGTATGGGTTTGATTTGAAAAACTACTTAAGATGAGGTAATGGAAAAGAAGCCTTTTTTGTCCATGCATATTAAGAGAATGAAAGAAAATTAAATCTCATTATACAGTGGCTTGCTTGAATTATTTCTCTTTTATGTATAGTAATGTTTGGATACCTCATGAAGTAACTTTTTAAAAAGAAGTTCTTTAGTGAAATATTTCATGTATCATTTGCATTGATGTTTTCATTTTATGAGAAAGCATTTAATGACGCCATAAAGAAATCACAAAAAGTAGAACAGGTCACGTAGCCAATCTTTTCATTTTCAGAAATCATTATAAATAGAATGCATAGTCATATGTGGATAGGATGACACTAAAAATAGAACACAAACTCGTATTTATAGCAAAACAGATAATTGGTAAATTTTTTAATTAGGATTCTTTCTGTATCTGTTAATTTATTGTAAAATAACACAAGTTACTTTGATGCAAGTCATTATTGGCAATTTATATGTGATAATTTATTTGAACTTTTCTGCTTGCCTAAATTTTACAACAAAGGCCAAGGCTAATTTAGCACTTCAATACATCACCTCACACGTTAACAAATTAGTATTCTTCACAGTAAAAGCCTATGTAAAACGCTGACTCATTCATTTGCTAATTCTTTATCTCTGATGTGAGCATTATGTACTGTTTAGTATTTGGCTGTTAATATTGTATGTATAAATAAGCATTATATAAATACTACATGGTTAAGTGTTAAAATTATAAAACTCTTCCAGTGAAAAATAAATGCTATTCTGATATTTTTGCTTATGTTTTCCTTCTTGACTGAATGATGGAGAAAAATTAACTTGTTTTTCTAAACTAAGTTAACTTTTGTTTAACTTGGGAAAGATAGTCTTTGATATTCCTCTTTTCCATTAACTTTTCTTTTTTTCAGATATGTTCTTAATAAAAAGTTACTAGACAGGTAGTATTCCTTACAGCTTTTGGAGATAAAGACAGTGTATTTGAAAATAGCACTTTGTGGTCTCCGACTTCCTCTGGGTGACTTTGTACCTAAAAATGGTGAGGTGATGAGAATACGTTAAAGACAATGTGTAACACCACACTTTCCAAATGAAAGGCTTAGCCAAATTTGAACTGCATTGTTCTGCCTTTGAATTGTTAATTTCCTAGTGTTGAACTGCATATATTATCTTATAGAATCTATTAGTTTATTTCATTATTCTTTAGAATTCTGAAGCATTGCAAGTAATTTAGCACATCATTACGGAACTGGGGGGAGGGTTAAGGTGTTTTTATTGAAAATTTATAAAGATAATTTTAAGAGCTTATTTTTATATAGAAAAAATAGAAAAGCTTATGCCATTGTCAGAACACTTCAGCCCCAAACAGCTAAAGTGGAGTTGTGTCATTTAATTGTCCTCTCTAGGGACAAGAGAGAACCTGTTGGAAATTGGTGACTCTCCCAGCACCTTTTTTATGGAGGTCATGTCTGGCATTAAACAATGGGCATCAGGCTATATCAAGAGTATCGCTAAAGCCAAGGTCTGAAGTCAAAAGATTAAAGAAAATGGAAAGGAGCCACAAGCGAATATATTTGATCTCAAATTCTGCCTATAGCTAGTAAGATCAAGACAAGATTTCTAAGAGGGTAACTTTTCCAAAATTTGTAAAATACTTTGAATCTCTTTCATATGGTGGAAATATACATAAAATGTTTGTGGAGACACACAGTTAGTAAAAATACACTTGGTGGATATTTTCAAAGAATAATAACTTCAGTGCCTGGCTAATATCATAGCTGACGACCTCAGATTACTTCCAAATAACATGCATCTGCTTTTGTATAGAAAAGGGTTAATATTAGCACTGTAATGAAATACTGCCTAATACTTTGAAATCAAGAGTTGTGTTGGGTGGGTTATAACATTTTTATTTAAGTGATAAAACAGGTTATTGAATGAAATTACGAATGTTTTTATGAATACCAAAAGTATAAAATTTCTGTGATTACAGAACTGTAAAACTCTAATTGAGATTTTGGTGTCATATTTTCATCCTGAGTTACATTATTTTTAGAAGAATAGAAGGTAATATCTTCATCACACATTTTTACTGAGTTGGTAGGCCATGTACATTCCTTTGGTTTGTCTTCCTGGCTTACTCTTTTGCCTTATCAGGAATAGGAAAGGGAAGGGGAAGCATTCTGAAAGAACTCATTTTGTCCATATAAATAAAGGCTCAAATGAAAAACTAACAAGTTGTTGAACAAAAATAATATAGTTTTCTCTATTAAAATTCAGCCACAGGAACACCAAGCCTCCATTGGTTTTCTAAATCTACTTTTTAACAATAGTATAGGCACATTTCTATTAAGCTCTTTCACTTGGATACAGTTGATTTCCAGAAATGTTGACTTTGTGGGTACCATTCACTTAAGAATTCCATGAATGTTTGAGAACATAATTTAAATGTTGACTGATGGTCCACTAAATCCTTTGAAGTTGACCGTGTAATCCTTGTGTATGCCGTAACCTAAATTGGTATGGGTAGGTTTGAGAGGGGTAATCTATAGAAGAAAAAGATTCTATTTTGTAAAAGGACTTATTACAATTTCATTTTTAATTATGGAGTCAAAATATAACAACACCAATTATTTATATACATTTTCCAGAGCATATATGATAGACATGGAAGAGATATATCTGAAAATGCAATGAGAGAAGCAAATACCCATTTATTTATTTGTCTTTCTGTACAGATACCAATTGCTTCACACTTGGGAAATGCAGTTAAGAGAATATAGAGCAACTTTTTTTCCTCCTTCCAAATAAGATAATATTATAGTGAATATATATTATGCATTATATTTTAACATTTCTACAATTTACATTGTCCAGCTTACTTGGCAATGCTCCAAAAATTTGTATATATACAGAGGGTGTCAAAAACATGTATACACATTTTAAGAATGGGGGAAAAAACTGTATTAAAGTTTTAGTACTCAATATATGCTGATAACAAAAGATGAATTCAAGTCATATGGAGCACCTCTTGTAGTTACAGAAGTCAAATGTGACTTTAAGTGTTACAAATTTAATACAGTTTTTTCCTTTCTTAAAATGTGTATATACTTTGGCACTCTCTGTATATGTAGATTTTGTTATATTCGAGAGAAGTATTGATCCATTATATTAATAATAATAGAATACATGAGCCCTAAATAGTTGCTACTTAAGGCAAACATATTCACAATGTGAAGCTACTTGTAAGATGTTCCAAATATTAATGGACTATTCCAAACTAGACTAAACACTATTGAATAAAGTACAATATTTGTGAATGATTTGAAATTTGGCTATCTAGGATATTTATTACAAGGTATGATAAAGTAGAATCATTGTCTAGAAGACTGGCTGGCAATGAAGGTCTGGTCTCTTGAGGAGGTATTGTTGCACTATCTGGTATTTCAAGTCCATTCTGTTTTATTAGAGTTATTTGACCACTAGGGGTCTGTCTTACCTTAATCAAACTCTAAGATACTGATGTATAAAACCACTAGGTCAACTGACACATTCACGATATAAAATATAATATAATTTTAAATCAGATCAAAATGTTCTTTCAGTCATCCAAATATTTATTTTCTGTTGGGAAGCTACATGGGAAACCAAATGATAACCAGAAGTTTCTTTGACAAAGATGGATATGAGAAAAAAAGGAGTTAGTTGGAAGATCAAGCTCCAAATAGCTGACTAGCCCACTATGGGATATGCCTTGCCCAGTATCAGACACTTAGGTTCCCAAATCGGGGGACCACTTTAACTAGACATTCTTGGTAAGGAGGACAAAGCTAAATTATTTCTGTGATCCCTATTTTCTCTATTCTGTGTTTTTGATAGCACATTCTTTCTTCAAACTACTGGTTAACTATTAGTGTCTCAATTTTATTATATCTGACTAAAATATCTGACCACTCCGTTATAGATTGTTACTTAGAATTGGCTCCTTCTGTAGTCAAATAATCTCATTCATTACATTTTGTTCCTAATTTCATTCTTAATTAATGGTCTTTACTTTTAAATGTGAAAGGATGTATTATTTTTATGTCCATATTGCCTCTGATCCTTAGCTTCAAACCATTGCAGTATTCAGCACTTCCTCAAGAGGTGAATGGCCAGAAAACAGAAATATATAATGCCATGTAAATGAGATTGTTTTGATGGCAAATAATATAAATGTAAAGCAAAAAATGAGGAACTGAATTTGTTATAATAATATAGACGTATCTCAGAATCAGAGGGAGAATTCACTGTAAAGCCTAATGAATGACTGGAACCAATAATTGGAAAGAAATCAGTAATTCCCACAGTCTCAATTTCTTTGTGTGTTTCTCTTTTCATGTTTGTTTTCTTCTTTCTCTAGATGAGTTCTGTTTGCTTCCCTCTGAACATAACCAGATAGGGCCACACTACTGATCTTGAATTGACATGACATCTCAATTTTAAAACTTACTAAGACTGACTAAGGCTTTGTCCTAATTGTGAAATCTCAAGAGAGATCTTATTAGTAAAGCTTGGGTCAGGGCCCACTGCCAGAGTATTTACCTCTCAGACTATTAGAGGAAGAACCATGTACCTACTACAGGAACCTTATCTCTGTGAGTAGCAGGCAGTTTTCAGGAAGAGGGAAGGTGAGCTAAGCAAATATATAAGGAGACTAATGAAAATTTGGCATGTCCATAACTTGTATTTTTTCATTTTATGTTTCTAATATTGTGATTTTCATTTTAAAGTTTCCATTTGTCTTTTTTATAAGTGTTCTGTATTATTCTGTTGAGATTTCCTTTCCATTTATTGTGAGCATATTTTGCTTCATCTTCATATTCATGAGCATACCTATAGTAGCTATTTTAAAATCCTAATCTGCTAATTCTAACATCTGAGTTATCTTGGAATATCTTGGAGTATAGTTTTTATAGGTTTTCTCTTCTTTTGGGGATGAATCACCTTTACCTATTTTTTTCATATGTTGAATAATTTTGGATTGTATCTTAAACATGGTGATTGTGGTTTGTAGAGACTCTGGATCTTGTTATATTACTCTAAAGAGTTTTAATTTTTTCTTTGGGTTTATAAACCAATTAAATTTTTTGGACTCAAATGACATATTCTGTCTCTTGAGTTGCAGCTTAAGTCTCTTTTCAGTTCCTTCATTCTCAGTTGAAGTCTGTCCTACACATGCATAGTTCCAAGGTTAGCAAGAGTTTTGGGCAGAGTTTATACACAGAATATGGGGTGCATCTTCTGTCTTTATATGCTTTTGGGGGGACCCCCTTGAATTTCCAGTGACTATGGGTGTCTGGATTCTGTCCCTTAGTTCGTTAAGGTAGAAATACTGAGTTTTCTTTCAAGGTTTTTTGCTACCTTGTTTAGCTCCCATTGCTTCCTAACCTCAAGCTGAAAAAAAAACACATAAATATTGGAAATTCACCCATGCCTTCTGCTTTTTAAAGCATTGATTCCCTACCACAATCTGCTTTTTCTGTTCACTCTCCAGTGCTTACAGGTAATTGATTTTTTTTTTATTGAATTTTATCTAGTGGTTATAATCTGTGAAAGGCTAGGTTATGGCACAAGCTTACTTACTTAACTATACACTTCTCATCACTTATTGGACATTTCCCACTGCTCTTTATAATAAGTTCTTTTTAAAGTTAGTGCAGTACATGCTTACTTTAAAAATTATATAATAAAAAAGCTAGCATGTGTATAACAGTAAGAGCTAGTCCTGTTTTAAACAATTTATATGTAATCACTAGTTTATGAAATCTAATAGTACAGAATTATGTAAAGTAAATTTTAAAAGTTCTACTTTTTCCACTTATTCTATTCTGAGAGATGAATATTCTCCCTGATATTTGTTACAAAAATGAGATTTTACTATATGACATCTTTCTGCAGTATGCTTTTGTCATACTCATAATATATCATAGGTATCTTTCTACATCATCTTAAATCTTAAAATACCTAAAATAAATTTGCTACTACTGCTGCTACTACTACTTCAACCCCCAAACCCCCCTAACACACACACACACACACTGTATGCTTTCATATCATAAAGAAAGTTGCATGGTCATTTTTAGGAATAAATCTTTGTGATTAGGATATCTTTGCCTAATTAATTTTCTTTTCCTCCTCCTTTAGGTATCTAAACCATGCCCATACCCATGCCCAATCTCAGTATATTGGGATCTAGACTGTACTCTGTAATTAACTAATTTTTTTTCATTAATTCAAATCATTTAAATTTATAAAATCATTGCAAGGCTAAAAATAAAATAGTGTATATATAATTCTACTCTGTAAAATAGACATGAATAGCTAAACTATATTTTAATCCAAAATATAGTTCATGTTATGATAGATTTTTAAATGTGTTATGGACATGGCAAAGAGAGGACAATTAATTCCAACAAAGAAAATCAGGGATGTATTAGGGACGATGTGAATTGGTCCATGAATAATAAAAAAATTCAGATCTGAGACAGAAAAAAGAGAATGTATTCTAAGATGAAAGAACAGCATGGATATCGGCATGAAAGTACATTTTTTTTTTTTTTTTTCCTGGAAAGGCCAAGTAATTCATTATGGATGACACATAGGATATGGTATATATGGTCCTAGGAGGGTAGAAATCAAGGCTAGGAATGAAAGTAGAATGAGACTATAAAGTGAGTCACATTTACATTATTAGAAACTTTATAGATGTCATAGGAACTTTTTTGGAGTATGACAGCCAATGGGTGAAGGATTTTGACCAGAGGAACAGCATGGTGTATTATTTAAGACTAGCTTCTGTTACAGACTAAGCCAAAAATGTGCAATGGATCAAAAATAGTAGTTGATTTTCTTATTCACCTAAAATGCAATCTGGAATTCCTGGTTAGTAGGCAGCTCTTCGGGGTTTATCCTTTTATCCTTAATGGCTCTTTTCATCCTTATTAGCTCCATTATAGCTTAAAAAGTTGCCATGTTTGTGTGTATCAAGCTAGATGAAAGGACAACAAAGATCCTAAATGGGCCAGACCTGGAAGACGTATTTAGCACTTCTACTTTCTAGACTCAGGTATATGTTTATATCTCGGTAACAGAAAGGCTGAGAAATGCAGTCTGTGTTCCTTGGAAGAAGAGAAAGAGGATTTGGTGACCAGCTAGATAGTTTTTGCCATGCATGTTCAGATTCAGTTTTTAGAAAGCATATTCTGGTCGCAAATGTTGACAATGGATTTGAGGTGGAGATACTAAAGGTAAAAAGACCACATACTTGGCTGTTTTAATAGTTTAAGGAAGAGGATAGTAAGATCCGAAAAGCAGTGGTATTTTCTGCAGGAGTAAGACAGGGATACATTTCAGAAACTGGATTTGGTGACAGAATTTAGAAGCAAAAAGGTTGTTGACTTGAACAACTGATTAATAAATGGTGATTTCTCTGTCATGCAAATGATGTTCATCTAAAAGCAAAAGATTGCTTCCTTAGACTTACAATTATTGGCTGTTTAATAGATCAGATCCCTTTATTAAGAACTATGGAAAAATAGGGTAGAAATATTTCCTATGGTCTTTCTCCTCAAGGAGTTTTTAATTTATCTGAGGAGGGGTAATACACCCAGAGGACAACTTGAGAACTTTTGTGTGTTTTTTTTGAGACAAGACCTCATTTTGTTGCCCAGGTCTCAGGGAAGTAGCATGATCATAGCTCACAGAAAGAAACCTCAAACTCCTAGGCTCAAGCAATCCTACCTAAGTCTCCAGAATATCTGGGACTACAGGTATGTACTACTACACCTGGATAATTTTTCTATTTTTTTTTTTTTTTTAAGGCAGAGTCTTACTCTGTCACCCTGGTAGAGTACAGTGATATCACACCTCACAGAAACCTCAAATTCCTGGGTTTGAACAATCCTCTTGCCTCAGCTTCCAGAGTTGCTGGGACTATAGGCACCCACCACAATGCCTGGCTAGTTTTTCTATTTTGGGGGTTTTATTCTTATTCAGGCTGGTCTCAAACTCTCAAGCTCAAGCAATCCACCTGCCTTGGCCTCCCAGAGTGCTAGGGTTACAGCAATTATCTGTAAGCCACTGCACACAGATAATTTTTCTATTTTTCATAGAGACAGAGTCTTGGTTAGGCTGCTTTTGAACCCTTAACTTCAAGCAATCCTCCCATCTCAGGAGTTCCAGGATTGCAAGTATGAGCCACCACACCTGGCCAAGAATAAATATATATATAAAATATATACATACATATATATGTTACATATACATATTTATGTTATATATATATTATATTCTTTATATACACATATATGATATATACATAAGTTAATATAATGCAAACTGAATCCAGGGTGATAGAGATTGGGGGAAGAACTATGATTAGATATCGTAGGATCATGCACACATATGTTTGGAGTTTGAATTTTATTCTCTCATTTAATAAATATACATTAAATATATGGTATCCTAGATGACTTTTACTGCCTGATTCATGAAAAGGGCTCAAATGATATACATTGAATGAAATATTAGTTGTTTATTAAGAAATAAAGCACAGCCCTTGCTTTAGAGGGACTTATTAGAAATGAGTGATATAAGGCTCAGCACCCATAGTTCAGTGGGTAGGGCACCGACCACATGCACCAGGGCTGGTGGATTCAAACCCAGCCAGGGACTGCTAAGCAACAATGACAACAATAACAAAAAAAATAGCCAGGTGTTGTGGCGGGCACCTGTAGTCCCAGCTACTTGGGAGGCTGAGGCAAGAGAATCACTTCAGCTCAAGAGTTTGAGGTTGCTGTGAGCTGTGACAGCACAGCACTCTACCAAGGGTGACATAGTGAGACTCTGTCTCAAAAAATAAATAAAATAAAAAGAAATAAGTGATATGGTCCAGTAGGGTTGACATAAAGGTAAACAAGCTAATACAATCAAGTTTAACAGGTGCTATTATATAATGGTCCAGTTGGGGCACAAAGGAAGGATTGTGCAGGAAAATCTTTGTGAAGGAGGAGGCCACTGAACCCATCTTAGAATAAGACTATAAGTGACCATGTAAACCAAAGATGAAAGATGAGGGAATAGAGGTCTTTCCAAGGCAAAAGTAAAAGAGGAAGGAATGGCAAGTAAAGTGGGAAGGCAGGAGGAGATGAAGCATCAGCAGTTCCTAAGGGTAGGGACTAGGTTGTGCTAATATTTGTACCCTGTGCATAGTACTTGGCCGTGCATAGTACTTGGCCCTGCATAAATGCTCAGAAAATATTGACTTCTATCCTTATGTGCCTTGCTAGTGTGTCTTGTTTACTCCTCTTCAACTCCAGACATCTAACTAATTACCAGGGGGTGGTAAAATAATGATTTTTCCATCAGTGGTTGAAGGCTCTGTTTGTCCCTGCTGGTGACCTCACTTTGCATTCCCCTGAGGCAACAAAGTCATTTACAGGTGAATTTGGTTGCTTTAAATCACAATTGCAAACCATCACTGACATAAGCCATCTAAGTTCCAATTTCTGTTCAAAGTGAGATGCCTAACTGAAATAATAGTATCACCAAACACCATCTCGAATTCAAAATCAGATTGAGGCAACAAATAAAGTTTTATGTGATGTGAATCACCAACGGTATGAATTTCTCTTACTGTAGCAGAACTATATTTTTTAAAAGCTAACAAGCATATTTTCTTAGTGAAATTTACTGTTTGAAGTGTATAAGCACACTTTGGTCCTCGAAGGGTTGTAATTTTAATCTGAAATATTTCAGAATAAGATAATAAGTTAAGAATTGAGTACATGGGCAAGGAGTTTGAAAATGCGGTTTTATTTCATTGGCGCTTAGGTATCTATCCTCATTTGTGTGTTTATGTACAGAATAAGTGTCTATTGTAAGTTAGACCTTGTGGTTTAATTTTCCATGAGCTCAATCCCTAATCCACACTGAGCAGAGTGATGACATCTAAATAAGGGATCTCATGTCAGTTAGAGTTTGAAAGCCATACCCAGTTACAACCTAAGAATAGGGAGAAGGGGGAAAGGGAGGGGAGGGAGGGGAGAGGTGGGTAGAGGGAGGAGGATTGGTGGGATTACACCTGCAGTGCATCTTACAAGGGTATATGGGAAACTTAGTAAATGTGGAATGTAAATGTCTTGGCACGGTAACTGGGAAAATGCCAGGAAGGCTATGTTAACCATTGTGATGAAAATGTGTCAAACGGTCTATGAAGCTAGTGAATGATGCCCCATGAGCATATCAATGTACACAGCTATGATTTAATAAAAAAAAAATTAAAAATAAGGTATCTCTAAAACCTCATTTGTGTTTACCTGCTGATAAATACCTTACAATAAAATAAAAGTAGAGGAAGGTGGATGTTTGAAGTCAGCCAGACTTAGGTTTGCTACTTACTAACAGGGTGGCCTTAAGCAAGTTAACTGAACCTCTCTTGGCCTTGATTTTTTTTCATTTGTAAAATGGGAATAGTATTAACTACATCTCTGCAGGCTATTAGTGAGAATAGCCTGTGGAAATTATCAAGTATGAGTTATTTAAAGAGCAACAACTGCAATTAAGGTCAACTTCAGAGGCAGGGGAAGAGTGTATTTGCAACTGTCCTATGCATATAATGAATTTTACAACTTTTCCCGTTTGTACTAAGATAGTATGTGTGACTCCAGTGTATATAACAGGTAAAAGTGAATGTGAGGGATCCAAAGCTTCAGCTCCCATCCTAGTCCTTACAGAAATCCTGAAACACAATTTCCAAATCATCCCTTCAGTGCCTCACATTTGAAAGTACTGGCAAAACTTAAAATATGACATTAAAAACAATAGCAAGATGATTATGAAAGCACTGTGTACTTGCTAGTAGGTTGATACATAATCTCAATACTTGCTCCGTGGTAAATATGTTTAAAAAACACTGTAGTAAGGAATTTTGAGAAAATGTGCACTATGCCTACTGCCTTACCCTTTCAAAAAGAAACATGGGAAATAGAAGTTCTTTAAGAGCATAAACTTTTCAGTTTCCTAACTTTCCTGCAGTCTTGCCAATTAGATGAGCTACAACATGTGCCAACAGTTATCGAACAAGAGCCCTTCCTTAAGATAGTTCTTTGCAATCCATCAGAAAATTATTGTAAAATACTCATTGTTAGAATTAGGCTCTGTACAGGCATCTTCCAGAAAACTGTTGTAATAGCCCATCAATTTTCAGTATCCCCAATGATCCAGTGTCTTCAATGGGAATGGCACACTCTGTGATGGAACATTCTTGTATAGTGTGCAATCTGCATATATTATGCCATGACCCTGCTGATATCCATATTTTTTAAAGAAAGATGAATTATTTGGGTAATTATAAGGCAGCTAGTTAAAAATATAATTTTCACTTAAATTGTTATGCAGATGCCTTAGGAATTGAAATCAAAGAAAGTAATAAACCATAGATTCTTGAATTTCAAGGGCTTCTCTGTAGGTAGATAAAATATCAGAAATTCAACTGTCAACAAAATTGTAAGTAGATTAGGTGCTCTATATGAATGTAAATGTAAAACTTGTAAATAATCTTCCTAGAGGTGATTGAGTTGATATGATTTACTCACATTGACAGATGAAACTCCTTTACGTTTTTATGGCTTAAAAATATTGGAAATAAAAATGCAGACTCTTAAGCCGAAGAATACTGAAAACCAAGGCAACATTCTTTTATTTCAGTCCTCAAAAGCAAATTTGTAACAGAAGTTCCACTCATTGCAGCACAACTGCAGCAATATTCCGTATTTGTGACCTCACTGTTACCAGTGAATTGTATACATTCAGAAGATTTCTTCTGATTCATGAATGTCCTTTTCTTTCAGATTGTTAGCATTTCCTATAGGACAGGACTGGTGTTGTTGAAATCCCTAAGCTTTTGTTTTGTCTGGAGAAAGTATTTTTCCTTCATGTTTGAAGGATAATTTTGCAGGATATAATATTCTAGGGTTAGGGGTTTTTTTCGTCAGCACTTTAGATATGTCATACCATTCTTTCCTAGCCTGGAAGTTTTCCACTGAGAAGTCTCCTGCCGGACATAGTGGAGCTCCTTTATATTTTTTTCTGCTCTCTTGCTTCCCTTAGGACCTTTTTTTTTTTTTTTTTTTTTTTTTTTAATTTAATGAATTTATTTATTTTTTTATTTATTTATTTTATTAAAAAATATCTGTTTAAATTTATATTATAATGG
>CAUYPK010086796.1:0-14223 GCA_963574355.1 Loris lydekkerianus | reverse complement strand
TTTTAAGGATACAGGGCCCAAAGGTGAAGGGTAAATAAGGGTCGCAGGGGAAGAAGGTAGGGTAAAAAACCATGTAGGCCCGTCCACAGGGGATTTTCTAAAATTTCTTTTCTTCTCTTTTCTAGATCTTCTTGGAGTGTTTTGATATTGTTTTGCACGATCTCAGATCTGTTGGCATAAAAGTAGCACTTCTCCTGCAAAAATAAACAGATGCCTTCCTTTTTGGCAGTTAACAGGTCTAAATCCCCTTCTTGTTGGGGCAAGTATTTAAGGTCTCTTGCTGAAACATGCAGTTCTGAATGAGGAAAGAGTTAACTTGAAAGAGGGAGAATGGGCAAAAATGTAGATGGAAAGTTAAACTTGGGATTCACATTCTGAAGACCTTATATTTTGATTTTATTTTGCATTCAATAAAGTCATGAAAGGATTTTAAACATAGAAGGTGTGTGAACATACTACAGACCTAAAGATCATTCTGGAAGTATTATGAGAGATGGATCATGAAAGCCATGACTAGTGACAGGGAAAACATTTAGATGACAAATACACATACATGGATGAAAAAGTAAGAGTACCTGAACTAAGAGAGATAGAAGTGAACATATTCAGGAGATGTTAAGAAGGTAGATGCAATGGTGTTTGGTGACTGACTGGACATTCAGGAAAGGAAGAAGTGGGAGATGATCCCCAGATTTCTGGCTTGGGAAACCTAGTAAACAGAAATTTCACCTGTCAAACCTGACGTGTAGAAAGAAGAAAAAGTCTGTCAGGGAATAAGAGTTCAGGTATTAACAAGTTGAGGTGAAGAGGTTAAACAGACACTTAAGTTATACTATTCAATCAGGAGCTTTGAATTCAGTACATGCAGATTTAGGAGTCACCAAGAAGCAGATACAGCAGATGAGCTCACCTGGGTAACATGGACAGTGTAAGAGAAACAAGTTGAGACTGGAAGGTTGGGAGTAAAAGGAGAAGAGAAGCTGTGGTCAGAACTTCACCTAGGGAAACAGGGAAGGTCAAAGACAAGGAAGACAGTTGAGAAGAAGAGTGACTTGCCCAGGACATTGGGTATTGCAGAGGGTCGTGTGAGACAGGCCCTGGGGACAGAAATTTTATCTGACACTTTCCTGGATGACTCCCTGGTTCACGTTTAAGATGAAATGAACACAGTGACCCCCTTCCTGGACTGTCCAATGTGCCAATCTCTCTTCTGCCTCAAGACCTTTGCTCCGAGTTTCCCCCTCTCTAGAAGGCTCTTACTCCAGCTTTCTTTTTGCCTACTTCCTTATCATTTCTTCGCCCTCAGATGAATTCTCAGCACCTTAGCATCTGTGTGCTTGTAACATAATACACATGTAAGCACCTTAGCACCTTAGCCAGTGTGCTTGTAACATAATACACATGTAAGCATCCGTGTAAGTGGATATAATTGAACTTATTTGTTTTATTCATTACTAAAACTTAGATGCTGCTTACCATGTGCCAAACATTGTTCTAAATACTTTATTTAATAATAAAGTGGTGGATACAGTAAACTAAGAGTTGATTGGGAAATTATGGGCTGTGTGCCAAAAACCTTATGAGGATGCTGCTATTCAGACAGATAAGGAAAAGTAAGGCTTTAGAGACAATATAATGCGAGATAGGGTGACAGACCCTAGAGCCAGTCTGCCTCAGATCAAATGCCACCTATACCCTATTATAACTATGTGATTTCAGTGATATATCTGATCATGTAACCATGTCTTTTTCTTCAGCTATAGTGTAGGGATAATAACTAACCTTATGGGTTGTCATAAGTATTCAATGATTTGTTGTGGGATAGACCTAAGTTCTGCTATGATATTGCTTTATGGTTTATCACTTCCCTTCCCCCTCACCCTTTATCCCGCCTACTTTCCTTTTCACCCACATCTGTCTGTCTTGGAAACAGGCCATTGACTCTTGATCATCAGAAACAGGATAAAATTTAATTTTACCTCTGAGCATATCCCCATCACATGTCTCATTTTCTTCTAGTGACCTGGGTGGTTTTCAAACCCTAGGTTTATACCAGTCCATTTGATGCTACTTTAATTGAAATTATACTGCTACTGACTATAAGCAAAATGTAATTACTTCAGTTGGCATTTGGACATTACCATAGCCTACCTCATTAAAGATTATATGGCCCTTTCAATGACTATCTCCACTTTTGTTTTTTAGACATCAATAATGAAGGGCAGCCTCCTCAATGCACATGGAAAAATAGCACTCCATTGCCTGTGTTATAGGGTAAAACCTGTCATTTATTTTAGTTTATGTGTCACTGGAAAATTCAGGCTAATTCTTTATCATGTCATGGAAGCCCAGAAATGATGACTGTACAATAAAAGTTAATTAATTGTTTAAATAATTCATAAATGAAGTTCAAGAAAATATAAATGATCTATATAAGCTTTTACACAGAGAAGGACTTGATAAGCAGAATATACATTAAAATAAAAAACAAAAAAATGAGTGACAAAATATATTTTAGGTTCATGTCATAAAGTTATTTGAAATATAGATGGAATGTATAAAAATCAAGAAAAATATTAATAAACTAATAAAAATATTTATGTGTATTTACAAGAAAGGTAATTAGCACACAGAAACAAAACAAATGAACAAAGATAAACACATTCTACTACATTTCAAGTAAAATAATCATGCCTACTTCTCCCGCTTTTTTGCACATCATAAAATATTTTTAAAAAATGATCTCTAGAAGCACCTTGAAAGGTTACAATATCATGAAATACTTTGTAGCATAAAACAATTAGACTCCTTTGCAATTTTAAATCCCATTTAAAAGAATGAAGTAGGCTGGGAACAATGACTCATGCCTGTAATCCTAGCACTCTGGAGACTCATGCAAGAGGATCATTTGAGCACAGGAGTTAGAGAAGAACCTCCACAAGAACAAGACCCTGTCTCAACTGAAAATAGAAAAATTAGTTGAGTGTCGTAGTGGGCACCTGTAGTCCCTGCTATTTGGGAGGCTGAGGCAGGAGGATTCTTTGAACCCAAGAGTTTGAGGTTGTTGTTACCTGGACTAATGCCAAGATGCTGTAGCTTGGGTGACAGAGTGAGACACTATCTCAAACAAATAAATAAATAAACAAAAACAAATTTTTAAAAGAATGAAGTAGTTTTGTATGCTGACATTGATATAGAAAGATAGGCAACAAGTGGTAAGTGAGAAAAGTTCAGAATAAGAGATAGCGTATTTCTTTTCTGGCAAAGGAATGAACACACACATAATAACACATGTATATGTGCATGTATGCATAAATATATATGTATTTATATGGAAAATTACTGGATTAATACTTATAAAACTTTGACAGTGATTGCTGATGTGTGAAATGGCTGGAAGTCTTAATTCATATTTTCCTCTAAATCAAGCTAATTATTATTTACATAGAAATAATTTTGAGGAAATGATGTTTTTTAATGAAGAGAATCAGGCATTCTCAGGTTCTTACGTTGTACACTAAAAGCTTTCTGTTGATTTCACAAATATAGCAAAATGCATTGATTCTTAAAGCCAGCCAAACCTCTTCTTTACGCTTCTTTTGAGAAAATATCAGCAAAAACATCTATAAGACACAACCCATTCAATATTATTTACAATAGAGAAAACCTAGAAGCAGTGAAAATGTCTGACCTTAGAGTATTATTCAAAGGTTTTTGAAATGGTAAGATGAAATATTTTGCATTCAGAAAAAAATCAGTTGAGAAAAAGTACTCTGAAACATTGTTCTAGTTACACGGTTTACAAAGTAGATATAATCCAGGACCCAGCATGACTTCAATTATGTTAAAATTTGTATTTACCAGTAGAAAGATGGGAGGGATGTGTTTGAAATGATGTGGTGTTTCTCTCCAGGTAATTACATTATGGTTTTCATTTTCTTCTATGTGTTTTTAAGAATACTCCCAGTCTCCTCTATGAATATGCCATACTTTATCATTAAAGTAATTATATTTTATTACACAAGACATGTGAATTGCAGAAATATATGAAAATATAGATAATCAACCAGAGGCAATTACTATTTAATAGTTAGACATATGTTCTCCTAGATACTTTTATTACTATATATTTGTAGAGATAAGACTATATTGCATATATAGTGTGGGTAATAGATACATACACACACATTCAGAGGCTGCCAAAAAATGTACACATTTTACAAAAGGAAAATACTGTATTTACAGTATTTTCTTATACAATATATAAGATAACAAACTTTGTTGGTGTATATTGAGAATTACACATATATACAGTATGTAACCTTTTAATAATAACCAATGCTTTATTAACATATACCCATGTCAATATATATTTATTTATGAAAATATGCAGTGAAGTTTTATTTCATTATATAGATTTAGTGTATTTGCAGCCATGATATGTTGGCTACTTCAGTTATTTACATGCATGCATTATTTTAATAATCCTTCTAATATATATAGCTACATCCATCCAGAAACATTGATTATTCATAAAGAGAAAATTCTGTAAGTAAAATTAATATTTCAATGAAGTTTTTGCAATGTTAAGATGTTTGATTGACACTAGAAGATGAAGCCAGAAAGTTTACAGAAATGTACTCCTCTGTGTATCAGTTGTGTTCTTTACCAAGCAATTCTTAACTTTTGTAATGAAGGAAAACATAAAATTTTATTTTCCAGTAGTTAATGGGTTATTAAGTCAGCAACCAAAGAAGTTCTTCCTCCATAGTAATGTACAGTAATTCTCTAGGGCTCATTTGTAACATACACGGCATACACTAAATTTGGAGATGGAGTTTCACAGGTGAATAAGGTAACATCTTTCCTAAAAAAATTTAAACTATTATGAGGGTACAGATGCACCTAATTATGTCCTTTGTTTTTATGCAGTGACAATGTAGTGAAGTTGCTTTTTTTTTTTTTCTCAGAATCATAAATACCTTTTTAGGCAAGTAAATTTCTGATCTTGACTTACTTATTTGGCAAAAGAATCAAAGAACAAACAAGTAGATATACTGACTTATGGATCAATCTGTTAAAATATTAATATGTTAATGCACAACAACACTCATATATACATATGCATAGGTGCACATGTGGATGTTGTAAAAGCTAGAGTTGCCATGAGTATTCTTTTCCCCACTGTCATATTGTAAAATCTGTTGCTTATGTCTGCCATTATTTGATAAGCTGTGTTTGTTAACAATCACTGTTCATTTAACAAATAATTATCAACTAATTCCTATTACCAGGGGACCAAAAATATAAGAAAAGTGAAATGTGGTTCCTGCCCTCAACAACCCTAATTATAGTTGAGTGAAGACCTCAATATAGCTAATACACATAGAACTGATCAGCACATGATTAATTTAGTTGTATTGATTTCATCAGTATCTATGCAACATAAATTTGTTGAGCTTTTATAAAGTTCCAGGCTCTGTGCTTAATGCCATAGTAGATAAGAAAATCAGAGACCCTACCATCCAGGAGGAAGAGATAAGAATATCAATCATGCCTTCAATGTCTGCTTTGTTATGAAGTTATTTTAAGTTGGAATGTAAAAATACATACAAATAAATGAATTTTAAAATATTATGAGTTTTAAAATGCTATTATAGGGCAGCACCTGTGACACAGTGAGTAGTGCGCTGACCCCATATACCGAGGGTGGTCGGTTCAAACATGGCCCCAGCCAAACTGCAACAAAAAATAGCCAGGCGTTGTGGCAGGCACCTGTGGTCCTAGCTACTGGGGATGCTGAGGCAAGAGAATCACCTAAGCCCAGGAGCTGGAGGTTGCTGTGAGCTGTGATGGCATAGCGCTCTACCAAGGGCAGTAAAGTGAGACTCTGTCTCTACAAAAAAAAAAAAAAAAATGCTACTGTAAGTTAAATGGCAGAAGTACAATTAGTAGGGTAATTTCTACTTTTGTTTAGTCTGGTGGTAAAAGAGCAAATTCCTAAGTTAGGTGTAAGATTGTAAAGAAAAAGTAATTTTTGAAATTTTATAATTGATTATTAGTTTTCTTAAAATACACAATACAATTTGGCTATATGTTAAAATTTCAAGTTGAAAAGAGAGAAAAAGAGAAAGACATACACAGAGAAAGAGAGATATTGAAAGACTGAGTTCACAATGTGAGACATTATTTTGGTAATAATTCAAGATAAATGATGTCTTAATGGGAAATTTTTTCTACCCGTATAGAAGTGAAAATGTCTAAGTTGATCCCAGATGTCAAAGAGGACATCTTAGTGAGAATGTTTTAATGACAGTATGGTACATGTACTATTATAATACATCTTTTTTGTATTATCTATGGTATGCAAAAACCCACAATTATTTACTTTTTTAGTATTATATAACTCAGTCTTAAGGATATAGCTCCTTGTAAAAATAGTTATTTTAAAACATAATACTCAAAAAATCTTTACTTTTATGAGAAATATTTCTTCAAATCACTATACTAATTTATTATAAATTCATTATAGGATATGTATTCTTTACAAGTTACTTCAATGGTTTTTGGAATTAGACTGAATTTAACAGATAGATTTACACAAGATTTCAGTTTGCAAAAAACCAACTGTAATTAATGGATATATTCTTCATACTTCAATTACATGGGTTAATTGAAGAAACAAATTTGTAATTAAATTAGAAAAAAATATTGATTAGTCATTACATCAAAGGGAAAAATACCTTTGATAATCAACTTGCCAGTGGCTTTATTCAAATAATCCACAATACTATCTGTAATCCTTTAAAGAATTACTCTGGGGATTTCAGCTGCTCTTTTTCAATGTTTTATGTTTTAGCAATAGTAATGCAGAAGAATATTCAAAACACGATTTTGTTTATGCTTAATTTGAGGGGGAGTTGATGTAGTGAAGTAAATAGTGTTAGGAAATCATAAAAAATATGCTTTCTTCTTTAATGAAATCATTAAAGACTACTTTTTGTTGTTGTTGTTGTTTATTTGTTTTTTTGGTACTTATCTCAGAAAAATTAGTTCCTGGAATCATGAAATCTGAGCATTGTTGTAAACTCTTCTATCTGACCACAATGATTATAACTTCACAAGAAGAGTGGAAGAGAAGGAGAAGAAGAAAAAGATGTATGTTGATGAGCTTGTTAAAAGTTTAAAAATCTTTTAGGGATGTGTTGAATAGTACCAGTTTCCAATTTGCTTTAGCTTTTCTTGTCCCTAAAGAAAGTCTAAGCAAAACAATTTAGAATGTGATAGCTAAGTCAGTTGGAAGAGGGTAGGTCATGTCCCTAGGGAGAGAGTTATGGAAATGACCAGGCAAGACCTGAACCAAGAAACCCAAAGCTTTTGGAAGCATTGCGTTTCTAGAAACAAAACCCAAGTGCTGACCAAGGTCAAAGTTCAAGTGCCTGTGTACTCTGGAAAAACGGGGCAGGTGGTGAAGGAGGCCAAAATGGAGTGAACATAGCCCCTTGCGGTCTATGGTTCCTCCTTGGCTTTAGCTAAATGACCTTCCTCAGGTCCTATCCTGGAAAGGTTATACTGCTACATCTGAATTTAAGTGATGAATATCCTTCTTACAGTTGTTATAGCCAAATAGAGTTCTTGATTTCTTACTCCAGCCTCTTACCTAATCCTCTCAACATATCCCAAGTAGAAAGGCAGTAGTATTCCCCTCTTTGCTGAAGCTAGGAACCCAGAAGTCATCACTGATTCCTTTCTTTCATGTCCTTTCATTATAACTTATCCCCCAATCCTGACTGCTTAAGCTTCAAAACATATTTTGTATCTTATCAGTTCCCTCTAGTTCTACTGCCACCACTCTAGTCTGTGCTAGTTTGAAAAAAGTGGCTAGAATATAATAGATCCTCCATAAATATTGTTAAATGAATAAACACACATTGACTTGCCCTTACTCATCTTTATCTTTTTATTGTCCATTCTCTACAATTCTGAAAAAAGGTCAGATGATGTCACTGTCTGGTACAAATATTTACTGTCTTCTTATTTAGCTCTTGGCAATTAATTTCCCTCATCACTGTGCACCTGCATAGCTCTTCATGTTCTGCTTCTTATTCTCCATTACCCTATTGTGAACACACAGGTTTCTTTTCTTCCTTAACCTTGTTAAGCTCTTCCTGGTTCAAGGTTTTTGGATAGTTAGCTTCCTCTGCCTGAACTATATATTTTTCCTTATTCTTGAATGGTTGATTCATTCTTATTTTTGAACTCAGATCAAATGATGTTTCTGTGAGAGTCCTTCCTTAACCCAAAAAAGTTTTCTCTGTAAGTTACTTTGTATTATATAATTTAAAAATAAGCCAAATTCTAATTTTAATATTCTAAAATTATTTTGTCTGTTTTTTAAGTTTATTCTGCATTGTAGTAAAATCTCCATTTAAGCAAGTATCTTGTCTGTCTAAAACATGATAGATGCTCAGTGATAAAGAAATGGTGGCCACTTGGTTGAAGGTTGTGCAGAAGATTAGGGGATAGAATATAGTTCAACAAACAGGTGGACGGTGATACATGGATCTAGATAGGAAATACTGAATGAGGCATAGGTTGTGGAAGGAAAGTGATTTGTTATTTTAGATGCCATGAGTTTTATGTGTCTGAGGACATTGGTAGAGACTGCACATATTCTTCTGGGGCTTGTTACAGTAGAGAAGATAGACATGTGGATGTGGGATTATCGGCATAAGTTAAGGCAGTCATGAAGTACAGATCTCAGTCAAGGGGGAGGGGGGCATTATTTTTCTCTCTTTACCATAACAAGTTCCACAAGCTTAGTGGTTCAAAATAACCAAACATAGTACCTTACAGCCCTGAAGCTCAGAAGTCTGGGCTAGCCTGGTTGGTTTTGGGTTGCACAAGACAAAAATCAATGTGTTCACTGTCTGAGCCCTTCCTGAGAGACTATGAGAAGAATCATTTCTCAGCCAACTCAAGTTGATGGCAGAATTCAGGCCCTGTCAGTTGTGTGACTGAGGTTTCCATTTCCTTGTGGTCTGTTAAGTAAGGGGCATTTTCATTCCTAAAGGCATCTCTTCTGTCCTGACACCTAAATATCTACTTCTATTTATTTAATTTTGGAATACTAGTTAAGCGGGCACAAGTGTTTTATTTTACGTGAATATTTTATGTAATGCTTAAGTCAGGGCTTTTGGTGTGGCCATCACCGAATAGTCTTCATTGTATCCAGTATGTAAGTTTTTATTCCATATATGCCCTCCTTCCTTCTTGATTTCTCATGTCCTTTTTATATTTCCTTGTGCTCATGTGTACCCATCTCTTTACTTCCACTTATTACTGAGAATATATGGTATTTGTTTTACCATTCCTGAGATACTTCATTTAGGACGATGGCCTCTAGTTTACACCACGTTACTTCAAATGACATTATTTTATTTCTTTTTATGACTGAGTAGTACTTCATGGTATATACATGCCACATTTTGATTATACAGAAATGAACTGAAGGGTACTTAGGTTGATTCTCTTGGTGAGACTGAAAATTAGCACAAGCTCTGTGGAAAACAGTATGGGGACTCCTCAAAGAAATAAATGTAGACCTACCATTTAGTACAACAATTCCACTATTGGGTATCTAACCAAAGGAAATGAAGTCACTTAATCAAAAAGATATCTACACTCAAATATTTGTTGTAACATAAGTCATAATTGCAAAGATGTGGAATCAATCCAAATGCCCTTCAATTCATGAGTGGATAAAGGGTTCCTGTATCTCAAACTGAGCAATGGTACACTGAATTTTTCTTTTACTTGGAATCTCTCTGACTTCCTCTTTTGTTGTAGCATTTCCATTAAATACTTCTTCATTATACCTCTAATTTAATCTTCAGTGTCCCTCTTGCATCTTTAAGAGCTCAGGTAATTATATTGGGCAAACCCACATAGGGTTTGCCCAATAGGACAGTCCTTCTATTTTTAAAGTCAGCTGATAGTGACTTTAATTATATCTGAAATCTTGAAGTCCCTTTATGGTAGTACATAGAATAGAACTTGATTGAATAACCAAAAAGAGAGGGAACCTTTGCATGATATCTTTAAAATCCTGCCTCTCACAGGGGGTGTGATAAAATTTCCAAAACCATACCCATGGAAGGGACTGTTGAAAGGAGTGGGACCAGTATAAGTGCAAAAACACTGCTTATGTTGGTAAGAGCCCCTAGAAGATGGTAGTGTTTTTCAGCTAGACACAAAGTGAGTGGATTGTGTTAATACGCTACAGAGAAGAAGCCATGGCATTTAATAATCAACCAAATCTTTTGAAAGACTAATTTCTGTAGAATGGTATGGATAAAAGTCTGATTTCAGTGGGTTAATGATGTCTTGCATAATATGAAGTTGATCAGAACGTTTAGAATACTATTTCCAGAGGGTTTATTGGGCAATAAGAGAAAGCTAGTGAGGTAACAGTGTTCTTCTGGTGGGGATAATTGTTAGAATATATTTTTATTTAAATCAAAGTATTGAAAAAGAAGCTTTTAAAATAAAACAGAGCACAGAAGTCTTGCTATATTATTTCCTTTTGCGATTCACAAATATCTAGGGTCATGCTTAAAAAATGTGTTATGTAAATTATGTAAGTACAACATTTGGTGGAAGACTTGTATAAAACCAATCAGAGTTTTGTATTGATATGTAAAGAGACTGAAACAAGAATTTTTACTATACACAAAAAGGCACAAAACAATTTAAAAAACAATCTTGGTATTAAAACAAACAACTTGATTTATGCTGTTATCGAAGTGAAATTTTAGGTCTTTATGAAGTTCTCATGATATTATTTCCAATGTAGTATTTTCTTTTGAAACTAAGCTCCATACTATTTTTCTATATTTTTGTCTGTTTTTCAAATAGGCAAGTGATGGTCAGACTCCAGTGGTTCTTCAAAACTTTTAGGGAGCTGAACAAGATGAAGGCGAAAGCACACACATTTGCTGGTATGCATTTGCAAGAAGTAAATGGGTGCCATCTGTTAGAAGATTTCATTTGCTGCCTAATTAATTCTCCCATGTTGCCTGTACACCAATGCAAAGCTCATAGTTACAACTGGAAAAGGGAACAGATGGCGTCTTTCAGTTATCTATTGACTACTGTGATCTTCTTGCTAATTAATCTAAATAAAGCACCCATTATTTAATCTTAAACAAAATTTCAACCAGATGAAGTTTTGGGGTATTCTTAAGAAAATGTTTTCTTTTGTTAGCATTTGCATAAAGCATCTTGGTGTTTACCCTTACTTGTAAGGACTCAAAGAATTCACAGAAGCATCTACAACAATCAGAACTTTTTCTTCCTCAAATCTGCCCTAAAATAAGCAGATCCTCAAACTTTTAGCATCAGAACTTGGTGACAACTGTCATAGATTAAATCTGAATTATTTTAAATTAACGAAGAGATTCAACACAACAAAGTATATACACTTTATTAGAAATACAAGCTGTCTTTTATCAGCTAAATCTAAGATTAGGTAACTGAAAGTTGTCTATTTTAGATGTCAGTTCCTAAGTTGCTTTACTAATATTAATAAATTTTAGCTTATCCTCTAAAATTAGTGAACATATAGGTTTTTAAAAATATACTATCAGATGTTTAACTTTACATTTAAATTTTTTTTATTCCTGATTGATTTGATAACACTCTCAAGGCCTGTCTTCTTGTTCCTCACTAACTTTATTTTTAGGAATTTGGAAATTAAAGACCCTTGCTTTTGGAGGAGTAACTTCTACTTAAAATAATTTTATGGAATTTTTAATAAAAATTATTGAGAAAAATCTATTCAATGTAGAATGCTTAAGAATCATTAGATTCATTTCATACAGTTGGAAAAATCACTAACAATTATAAATTATTATGGAAAAATAAACCTAATTTAACCTCCACTAAGTATGATTTTTAAAATTTCTAATGAAGTCATTATCCTAATGGTAAGATGCTTCCATTTTAAAAAATATTTGAAAGCATCTTCACAGTAAACAATTTGGTTTCCTTCCAAAAATATAAAATGGTTTTATATTCCCTGCCCTTCAGAAATTCTTCAGTAAGTCAGGCGATTTAAATATCTATTTGGAAATAGCAAGATGGTGAACCACTGATTCTTTAGAAGTTTCATTTTTCTTTATAGTTCAATTACAGCACTTACCATGTTGTACTGCTATACATCATTTTTTTTTTTTTTTTACATGAGTAACGTTTTATAAGTCTGAGAAGTTAGTTCCAGAAATCAGAGACAAAATCTAATTTATCTTTTTATTGCCAGCTTCTAGAGATGTGCTTGACACATTGCTGGGGATCAATCAATGTTGTCCACCTGAATGAATGGTCAAATTTTACCTGAAAGAGTGATGACAGGATGCCAGACAACCTCAAAATATATTTTACTCAGGAAAAAAATAATGAAACTGATTGTTTGGTGGACCTGAGAAAATGCACAATAATTTTCTTTGAAAAAGAAAGAGTCATCCATTTCCATGTCACAAAGTGTCACTCTTTTGTTCCACTCGGGTTTGGCTTTCAGTGATGTATCACACCCCATGACAGCTCTTTGTTGCATGGCATGACTGGTGGTTGCTTACTGTAGTGTAACACAGTAAAGAGGAAGCTTATTGTGAGCTGCCTCTATCCTGAGCCATCTGACCATAGCCTGGGCTTGTCATCTTCCTGATCTGCCACTTGCATCTCAGCTCAAATAAATGTCAACCCTGCCCTTACCCTAAAATATTTCCTTTTTCTTTACTCCATCCACTAATTAGTAAGAGTCTAAGATCCAGATCTTGTTCATGTTCTTACCAAATTCTTCACCTAGTAGGTTTTTATACATGAGAATAGCTGAAACAACAACAGAAATATCTGAGTAAGAATATACCTTAGGTATAGGTATAGATTACCAAATTCACCCAAATTCACCTTCAACACTCTTATGAATAGCATTTCAGATTCTCCTTAAATTTATTTATTAGGAGGGACTTTGTTAACTTAAAAAGTTTATTTTAGTTTTAATTCATCACTTTATGACCTTCTTCCTAATACTGAACTAAAATATATTAAATTATAATGTGTTGGTGTGATATTCTCAAAGAGATCATATTATATGTCCAGAGATAGGCTATCCATGTCTGAATAGAGCTTCTCAATAACTCAATTTACCTGGCACCTAGAATTTCAAAATATTTTTCATGCAGAAAGGAAATAAGAAGCACTTTGTGGGTAACAATAATGGTAAAAAGAAAAATCCTAAAAGGTCATTATTTTAATCACATGGAAGTAAAGGAACCCCTAGACTAATATTGATTTATGATACATAAATGTATACACAATTTTACTTTCCTTTTGAGCGGACAAAATAACAATATAAGCATTAAAAAATCTGATAATAATAAAACTAAATATTATACCCACGAACAGATAACTAGTAAATATTCATACAAATCTTTTTTTTTTTTTTTTTAGAACGTTTGACACATTTTCAATCACACTAGTTAACATAGTCTTCCTGGCATTTTCTTAGTTATTGTGCTAAGACATTTACATTCAACATTTACTAAGTTTCACATATACTATTGTAAGATGCACCACAGGTGTAATTACACCAATCCCCCTCCCTCTACCCTCCCCTCCCTTTCACTCTTCCCCCTATTCTTAGGTTGTAACTGGGTTATAGCTTTCATGTGAAAGCCATAAATTAGTTTCATACTAGGGCTGAGTACACTGAGTACTTTTTCTTCCATTCTTGAGATACTTTACTAAGAAGAATATGTTCCAGCTCCATCCATGTAAACATGAAAGAGGTAAAGACTCCATCCTTCTTTAAGGCTGCATAATATTCCATGGTGTACATATACCACAATTTATTAATCCATTCGTGGATCAATGGGCACTTGGACTTTTTCCATGACTTAGCAATTATGAATAGGGCTGCAATAAACATTCTGGTAAAAATATCTTTGTTATGATGTGATTTTTGGTCTTCTGGGTATATGCCCTGCAGAGGGAATTCCGGATTGAATGGCAGATCTATTTTTTGATCTCTAAGTGTTCTCCATATATCTTTCCAAAAGGAATGTATTAATTTGCATTCCCACCAGCAGTGCAGAAGTGTTCCCTTTTCTCCACATCCACGCCAACATCTCTGGTCTTGAGATTTTGTGATATAGGCTAGTCTCA
>CAUYPK010086792.1:0-52385 GCA_963574355.1 Loris lydekkerianus | reverse complement strand
AGGTGTTTTTTGTTACCTTGTTGGAGTGATGGGATGATAATCTCAGTGGGATTTCTGGCATCTTTTGTTTTCAGTAATCTTCTGCAAATCAGGTTTGTATTCAGTTGTAGCCACTCGGAGCAGTTCCTTTACATGAGTGTCGGTCAGAACGGACCGGTGCTTTGATTTCACGTGTTTCCCCCCTGGAGGCGGGACTACACGCTCAGAGATCTCTCCTCAGAGGTCCCTCCTCAGAAGCAGCATAACAAAATCCAAACTTGGTAAAGAGCCACAGTATACAAAATAATGATAAGAGGCAAAGAGCCCATTCATTTTGGCCGGGAGCCGCATGCGGCTTGAGAGCCGTGTGTTCGCCACCCCTGGACTAATAGGACGGTACAGATGTTTAGGTTACATTGTTTTCGTTTCTAAGGTAAAGTTCAAGTTGTAGTTGGGCCTTTCAACTAGGGGGTGTACCGAATACCCTTATACCGTCCCATGCAAACTTTCCAACTGTCTCAAAGATAATTCTAGAAACTGTAATGTATAATATAATGCCAACAAAGACAAAGGGACAGGCTGCCCTCCCCCACACACACACACAGATGGAGGACTCGAGAACTCCTGTTGGAGGTGAGCAGAGCAGGCACTTTTCTCAAACATAACGCCAATGTGGGTGCCTCTCCTGCAGGAGACGGACGAGGCCTTTCTACGTTTCTCCAGGTAAGTATAAATCATAACGCAAAATCGTTGGCTTTACCAAGGAATTCTCTGAATACCTTTTAGGTTCTAGTCTACTTCAAAAGACACTTTAAAACCACACTTCCCACTTACAATAACACAAACAAAAACACTACTCTGTAATTAAGTGATTCACTTAAAAGAGTTGCACCTTCAGAAAAAGTGGTTGCACCTGTAGAGGAGTCTGGTTGAAGAATTTTTTAATGGTTATTATGGCCTCTGCATGAGAAAATGCAATTTAGTCTGGCAGGTTCACCCAATGCCGTCATTCTACGTGTGTGCTCACAGTGCAACCCCCGGGCAAGGTTGGGTGAGCGCCTGCCGCCCCTCGGTGGAGGACAGCTGGAGTGAGGGCTCCTCAGGGCTGAGACGCACAGCCCACGCAGTTCAAAGTAAGCGTAATCAGCATTTCAGCAGTTCTCTCTGCAGCTGAGCTCTCTGGGAGCCTAAAATGAAACACTGTGTGAAAAGCCTTGCATGTATTTTGGTTACTCATCTTCTTCTTTTTTTATTTTGCAGTTTTTCTCCGGGGCCGGGTTTGAACCCACCCCCTCCGTTATATGAGGCCGTCGCCTTAATCCTTAAGCCACAGACACCACCCTGGTTGCTCATCTTTGTTATTGCTAAAATTAAAAAAGAAAAAAGAAAACAAATGAAATCCCCTTCCAGCCAATCAATTCAAAATAGGTTGCGTATTCAAAGTGTGTCTAAAACGCCCCACCCTCCTCTGCTTTACAGCTACCTAACAAAACGCAAGGGTAAAAGTGTCCCAAAAAACATTTCGCTTCAAGTTGAGATGTTTCGTTGGAATTTATTACACAAGGCTAAAGAGTTACCTGTATTATAACAACGGAGTGATACATGCAGTTATAAATATCCCTAAATATCTTGGCATTTCTTCTTTAAGACAGGTGTACATGGGCTGCAATTTTTTTATTATATTGCATTTACCATTTGTTAGGTTAACAAAATTATTTAAAAGTTAGAATACACCAAAGATTTTATTCCGGAGAGAAGAGTGGGGAAATGATAATGAACATACGTTGGACACAGTGTTTCCTAGTCACCAGATGAGGTACTTGATATATTTCATCATTTAATCTTCACAAAGACCTCATGACGTAGAAGACATGTGTCCACTTCACAGGTAAGACAAATAAAGTCTTCAAGTTGTAATTCTGTGGAAGCAGTATAGGAAATTTGCCCTGTATTTTGTCAAAAAGGGGAATCATTGTGTTCTAGTCTCATTAAACAGAGATCTTCTAGGAGAAAGATAAAAATAAAAAAGAAAAGTAAATGTGCCTCCCATCATTATATATTATTTCATGTAGCCAAAGGAGGCAATTAAGAAGAGATTTTGTATGCATTTGCTGGAAGCACATTGTGAACTCTGTATTTGGCCCTGACTTCAGAAACAGGTTAGACGTGGCAGAGGAAAATAAAGTCTCATTATGTCGCAGTCACAGCAAGTGGCTGATTCCAAGCTGCGTCCACAGTTCCCCACCAGCCATCTTCATTAGTCTTGATTCCAGATGCTCTTGGCAGTTTCGGGATATTCAGTCAACTCTCAGAGGAACAAAATTTTGCCAAGAGTTGTCACTGGTTAGTAGAGGGAAGAGTCAGCACCAAGGCAGGTCCCCCAAACAGCAGTTTCTGAGATGTTTTCAGCAGTGACGCCCCGGGGGTATGAATACAAGGCTTCCTCTATGGACTGTTAGGAACGGGTTGCGATAATCTGAGTGCAAATGCTTAGGCAACTTGGTTAAAAATGGTGCTTTTCTTGACTTGTGTATACCTTCATGTGAATGGTTTTGTGTCCAAGTATATATTTAATTCTGGAGTTTATTTTCATATGATTAAAAATGAAATTCAAACATCAGGTGATAACCCTCAGTAATCATTAAAGATATGTGACATAATGTCTCAGGATATACAAAAACAGGAAAACATATGTATATGTATGTTTATATATGTACATGTATAGACAAATATACTTATATTTGTACATAATATACATGTCAGACTTTTAAACATGTGTATACATAACAGGTGCGTATGGGTATCTTGAAGCCAGATGGCTGTAATTCCAGTGATGGAGAGATAATGCGAAATCAATGAACTTGGCACAATAGCCCAGGCGAAGGAAATAAACAGAAGTCACGGCTCCACAGGGGGAAAAAAGAATATTTAAAAACTTCTGTTTAAAATAGAAAGGTGAGATGATCAATTAAGGTGTCGGAAGTTCAGGAAGTTAATTGAGACCCAGTTCACTAAGAGCTTTCAATGTCAAAGTAACACCTTAATTATAAACCTAATACAACTCTCATCTGTTTGATATCTGCTGCCAAGGACAAGCAGTGTATAATTTCGTTTCATCAAAATCTGCTAGTTTAGGAATCAGAGACGTATGTTATAGCTCAAAGCAAATTACTGCCCATGCTTGGGACCAATGTGCCTATTTGGTTGATGTTTGTGAATAGACATTTTTATCAGCAATGTGCCCTGTTTTTCTCTAGTTTTTTTTTTTTTTAATTATTGCAAATAGGCCCTTCACATCAATGAAAAGGCAGCAAATTCACACAGCAAGAGTGTGGCATTAAGCCAAGCTGAAGACTCAGATGCCATAACACAATCAACCATCATCGTCCCAATGGCTATTACGCCTGATTTAAACTAGTATTTTGATTTTCAAGTGAATAAATTGGCTTTTTAAAAATCAACTTTTTTTTTTTTTTTTGCAGTTTTTAGCCGGGGCCAGGCTTGAACCCACCACCTCTGGCATATGGGGCCGGCACCCTACTCCTTTGAGCCATAGGTGCCACCCTAAAAATTAACTTTAATGAAGTAAAAGTTCCATAGAATCAACTTCACTGATTTTGAATGCTCGATGAGTTTTAACAACATATACATCTGTGAAACAGCTATCTATGTATACCTGGGTGTGTGTATAGATACACGTTCTACATATGTGCACACATGACCATGCACAGTGCACACAGACACACGAGTATGAACTGCATTTTTTCTACGTGTAGAAATTGCATACATGTTTGGTTATGTAATGAGTAGTGGAACTCTAGTTTTCAAGAGACATTTTGATGTAGCAAGAAATACATTCAACCTGAAATCAGAAAAATTAGCATCTGCATTTGAGGGGCCGGTTGCTCTGCAAACTCTAGTAAATGACCAGTGGAGTGCTTGGGACGACAAGAGTTTGCAGTGTTTACTAGAGGAGGTCACTTTGCATCCATTCTGGAATGAGGTAGAAACTAAGGGAGGATGGAGACAGGGGCAACAGGTGTCCTGTGCAACTTTGAGAACCAGCTGTGTCCACCTTCTCCTAAGTCTTCATTGAATGACTTTCCCAGCCATAGCAGAAAGAAGCATAGGTGGGTTACTTACATCACAGGATCTACAGATGCCATAAATCTGCTGTTTTTTTTTTTTTTTTTAATTTCTTTGGAGTGGCATGTTAATTGTTAAACATTTACTAGTATGCCCCATTAAGCGATGAAAATATTACTATTACTAACACAGTGTGGGTGAGTCTGGGCTTCCCAATGCTGCGGTTTGGATGCAGAGAACTGTTCTTCTCCAGGCAGCCCTGGGCACGGCGCCCATCCCTGGAGTGCCTGGACTTTTGGATGAACTCATCACACAAGCAAGACCTTTAAAAGCTCATGTTGTAAACAGGCCAGCTCCAAAGAAGAAATAAGGGGGGGTCTTGGCTGTATGTGTCCTGTCCTTGCTTCTGCACCCACCAGGCAGATTGGTGACTTGTCTTCCCAGGGAGGAGCAAAAAGGAGAAGGGGACTGACACTGAGGAGTCCCCTTCGCTTTGAAGAAACTCTCAAACGTGGGGGAGAATCCTCCCCTCCCTCAGTGCACCCTAACACTGGATCTAGGCCAGTTCTGTTTCTCAATATTTTGGGGCCCATCATTAATGTTTTTGTAAGAGTAGTTTCCATCTCTTTAAAAAAAAAAAAAAAGTTAAAAATAGCCTCAGATAATTTCAAAGGGCCTTCTGAAGCCACATCTCTGTTATTTACAGTCCTGGGTCTCTATATCTCTAATGTGCTGCCACAAAAGCTTGGATTCTATTTTGGTGCATTAATGAATTCTGAAGAATTGATCCTTTTCGCTCTGTGACCCCACTTTTCATCGGGTCATTTCTGAAAGCTTTTAGCAGAGGGCAGATGGGACGAGCATGCTGGCCTTCTGCGTGAGACCAAAGTCAGAGTGAATAAATCAGCCGTTATCCTAAAATATATGCAGAATGGATCCATTCCACCTGACCATCCACAGCTGAAGGGCAGCTCTCATTTCTCTTCTTCCTTGGTGTTTGGAAATATTTGCCTTTTCACCTAAAGCAGTGCTTCTCAACCTTCCTAAGGCCGCAATGTATTTTCATTGTTAAAAAGGGGTTGCAAACCAAAGGTTGAGAACTGCTGACCTAAAGGAACGTCTAGTTGCAGGTTTTATAGATTTAGTATTATTTAGTGATTGAAAGGCATGTGAGTGCCCGTGTCTGTCTTGTATTTCTCATAATTCTCCAATATAACTTGTCATCAACTCGTGAGTTCCTTAAGGCAGGTGTTGTGTTTGTTAACTGTGTCCTTAATGGCCAGTGGAGTGCTTGGGATGACAAGAGTTTGCAGTGTTCACTAGAGGACTCAGGAAATGCATGCTGAGTCAAAAACAATACGAAGCATTCACCTAACCCACAGGAACTGTATTAAAGGACTGCGGCATTAGGAAGGTTGAGAACCACTGGCTAACCTATCAATGTCTACATGTCTCAAGACCAAGCCTCGGAGTCCCCATACATGGATATCCATGAGCTCCAGATGAGAAATCTAACAAACTGAAACCAATTGTCTGAATCTGTTTTGTGCTGTTATCCCAGGACGCCTGAGACTGGTTAGTTTATAGAGAAAAGAAACATAGTTGGCTCATGAGTCTGGTGGCTGGACAGGTTGAGATTGAAGTAAATCTCACACACTGTTCTGTGCAAAAAAGAGCATGTGGCAGGAGAGGGAATGAAGGAAGAAAGCTGGGAAGTCAGGTTCCTTGTAACTACCTGCTCATTGAGAAATAATCCATCCCAGTGAGAATGAGATCCCAGCCCCCATGGGATGCACCGACCACGCGTGTGGGGCTCAGACCCATCGGGGCTTCAGGCCCCTGCAGCTGTTCAGGAGCCCTGCTCCAATTCACTCAGCACAACTGGCAAGTTCAGCCAAGTCCAGGGGAAAGTGAAGTGTGGGGAGGTGGGTGTAAAGCAGCCGGCACCAGGGCAGCAGAAAGGAGGACGGTTTATTTATAGTAAAGCATAGATGAGCCTGGGCTTTTCAGAGAGATTGGAAAGGGTCCCCTTTGTGAGTGAGAGGTGGTGCTAGGCTCAGGCTGTGCACACATGTGAGCATCTCGTCCCAGCTCCCCCCAGCCCCGTCACTGGCCCCGGAGACCCTTAAGCTTCCTTGTCCACTTCTCATTGGTCACAGGTGACCTCAGCTGCCACATGAGTCCATTTTCCTTCTTTTTAGCCTTAATTGCTCCTTGGTATTTTCATGACAATTTTATGTTGGTATCTATCATTCTTGTGATGTCTGTAACCCTTCCTCCACGTTGTGTTATAAACGGGAAGCTGCCTCTGGGGGGAACAGGACGTGCTCAGTCACCTGAGTCACACAGTCGCAGGACTCATTGTTTCGGGGCCCCTTTTAACTTTTCTATCTAGGAGGCCAGACTTTTTCTCTACTTCCGTGTAGTCCTTTTCTATCTCTAATCAAACCCCGTGGCCCAAACACCTCCCGCCAGGCCCCACTTCCCACACTGTTCCTGGGGATCAATTTTTTAAAACATATTTTGACAGGAGAAAATCAAAACACAACCTCAATGAAAACAGCAGTCATTGTGTGTTTTAACCGAAGATAACCCAGCCCTTTGATCCCAACTCATTTCCGTTAACAGTACACCACATGTATCCTATTAGTGCAATTACTTTTGACATCAAGACAAAACTGGAACTCAAATGAGTATGACTGCAAGAAAAATGGATGTGGAAGTCATTTTGTTTGATCCTCTGAAGCACTAGATCAGGAGGGAAAATCTTGCTGCAGGAGGCAGGACCTCCTTACGGGGGAAGTGTTGCTATCGAGTGGGAGTAAAGGGACAGCACATGACTTACAAAACCAAGTTTTAATTAGGAAAAGAAAGCCACTTGGATTGGTGATGCTTCAATTACTCTAATGTTCGTTTAGAAACTCCTTTAGAAGCATTGTTAAGTCAAAAAATAAAAAAAAATGCAAAATAGATCCTTGTAGTGCCTGGTAAATATTCAACTGTGCATGTGGGGGGTGGGCTATGCAGATAGCTCGTGTAAATGAAAAAAAAAGGCATTTATCACATTATAAAGAGCAAGACATTTTATTCAGGCCGTTATAGTAGGAGAGATAGACTTCAGAATAAACTAAGCTCAACTCCATCAAAACAAAAGACAGAAGAAGGCCTTTGAAATGCCGGCAAGACGGGACGGGGTGGCCGATGGGATTCAGAGAGGGCGTTTGCTAACTGGAGCTTACTGGGGTTAGGTCTGACCCTGGCTCCATCACCAGGACTGGAAGTGGGTGTTGTCATGGTTGCCATGCTGGGAGGGGGTTTGATGGGCCCTGCAGGGGTATAGGGGGAGGGGGATGGAAGGAGATGTTTATGTGGAAAGTTTTGCAGTTCTCTCTAACAAGGAAGACAATTTAAGATTGTTATACATATATTTTTGAAGAAAAAAAATAGTTGCCACATTCATTCTGAATGATTGTAGAGAAGAAACCATGAAAACATCTGACACATAAGCTGTTTTCCTCATCACTGCACATCAGCACACATCTGCACCAGCAGTGACTCCTCCAAGCTTTTGGCTTTACTCACACCCTCCTGGTAAGATGTATGAGTTAAAAAACTGTTATTTTTATGGCAGCTTTAGCTAAGGACCTTCGTCTCATGTTAACACCATGCAGAATATGGCATTCCTGTTCCCTTGGATAAGTGGGCAGTGCTGTGCCCCTCCTGGAGCACAGGCTTCCTCTGTTCTGTGTTCCTGACTCCTTGTGGGGTTTGGCTTTCTTTGAACTCTCTGGTGCTGTGATACCCAGAAGCCCCTCTGGCCAGGTGGTGGTCTGCACAGCAGAGTGAGCAAGTGGAGCTTCATCTACGTTTACAGCTGCCCCCCCCACTCACTTGCGTCCGCCCTGAACTTGGCCGCCTGTCAGACCAGCAGTGCCGTTAGATTCCCATGGGGACAGAAACTCTACTGTGCACACAAGGGATCTGGGCAGTATGCGCCTAGGAGAACCTAATGCTCCCCAGCCATGGAAACATTGTCTTCCATGAAGCCAGTCCCTGGTGTTACAGAGGTTGGGGACTGCAGCTGTAGTGGCTCCAATCACCTGACAGGTCACAGGGTTCATTTATTAATCATCCAGTGAGTACCTGTTAAGTGCTAGGTATTATACAATCCTCTGAAATCCACACTTTCATAGCATAGCTGTCTAATTTCAGGCTGTGTCCCCAGTTATGTTTTTTAACACTTTCAGCCACTACTGACCCCATTCTCTATTTACACTGGATTACCAACTATTTCCTGTATACACTGAACTCCATCTTACTTAAACGTATGCCTGTTCCAATTCATCTGTTGAGAATGCCGTTATTTAGTTTCTGTCTGATTACCTCTAGGCTTACTTAATGGAAATCTCTCCCTGGTTCCTGGAACCATTTGTACTAATCTGTATAAAAAGACATATTGGATTCCATAAGAAATAGAGATTCATACCCCTCTGCAAAGATAAGATAGAGTTCCTCTGCAGAAAAGAGTCTTACTTAATTATATTTATAATTTGAGTATTTCATAATAGTACTGATATTAATTTCTTCTTTAACTTGTTTCTTCATGCAAAGTATGTTCACCAAATATGTCAGGGCAGACATCCAATCCATCTAACATTCCTTGAATGGAGCTTGAGAAAGAAAAACAAAAAACACGTAATTCCTGAAACTCAGTAAGGATGAACGTTGCGTTTGATACCCTGGGTTCAGTTTTGACCTTGCCGTGTTCTAGCTCCCTCTGCCTTGCAGAGCCTTTCTAGCCTTACATAGTCCTCCTTTGTGTGTTTTGCTTTTTATCTAAACTATATAAATGATGCAATTGTGCACATACATCGTGAGATTGGAACTTCAGAACTGCTGATGATGGAGCAGAAGACTGCACACGCTCTAGCCCACCCGCACCCCCGACTCTGGGACTAACATCGTCAGGATGAGCCAGTCTGATGAGCTGTCTTGTTTCATGTTTATTTCAGGTCTCACAAGGTGAGCAAGCTGGTGTTACTGCCTAGGTTGTGGCTCCACTCAGGAGGGAGGATAAGGCCAAGTAAACAATTACTATTGGGAAGAGACGTTCCTCAGGGAGGGAAGGAATGACTTGAATGAATGATTCGCTTCACCTTGCCTTTCTGGCAGGACTGTGCAAGTTTTTATAACAATAGCAGACCGTGCCACCTCCCAAACCGCTGATCTGGCGTGAGCTCTGGTTTTCCTGCCCACACAGTTCTCTCTTCGTTGTCCAAAGGAAATGATACGGACTTTGGATCAGCACTCACTCCAGATAGCCACGGGTGGATCTGACCGCAGGGGAAGCAATTTAATAAACTCCTAGTGACAAGTCAAAATATTTATTGCTGTGTGACTGGGGTAAAGGTGTGGCAGCTTTATCACCCTCCTGCAGGCTTCCTGTGACTGGGGAGAAGGACTTTCTTCTGTGTTTGCTGTTGTCATTAACTTTCCCTGATTTTTCTCTTTCTTTGTGATATTTTCCTGTAGAAATTCTAGAAATGAACTGACCCGGCTTGCTATTCCTACTTGGTAGAGATCACTGTTTGTTTTATTCTGTCTTGAGGTTACTACAGTACATGACTCAGGATCACTGAACAAATATTTATTGACTATCTTCTACCTTCCATGTACTGTGTGGCAAGTGCATTTGGAGGCAAATGTTAATGAAACATTTCTTAAAGTCAGAAAAGAACTGGTCTTTAGAGCAGCATTGGTAAAACATTACAGCAGAGTCTGTGGGAAGGATAGGGTGCCCGGGAAAGGACGGAAACTCAGAAGAGACTTCTTCACTTGGAGTATAGTCTTCACTGATTAACAGAAAAATTCAGCTGAACTCTGAGCATTGACTTACAAACTAGTGGACCCCAGAGTGTCACGCATTTCTTTGCAGTTGGAATTTTAAACTAAAATAATACAAGAGGCAATTTAAGCTTCAAGCAACTGCAAAAAAAAAAAAAAAAAAAAAAAAAAAAAAAAAAAAGCGGGAAAAAAAATAAAATTGAAAACATAAAACAATAGAGGGAATTAATATAATGAAATGTTTCTTTTTAAAAAAGATAAACACAAAATTTTTGTTAACTACAGTAGTTACCATATCAAAAATTAAAGCAGAGGGCATTGCTACTGATCCCATGGACATTAGAGGATAAAAAAAAAAGAAAAGAAAAAAGAAAAAACATAACATATACATAACTCTATGTCCACAAATGTGATACTATATATGAAGTGGGCCAATTCTTAAAAGGCAAAAACTATTGAAACCCATAAGGCAATATACAGGTAATTTGAACAGCTTGTTTACATTAATAAAATTGAATTAATTATTAATACCTTACAAAAAAAAAAAAAAAGAAGAAGAAGAAGAAAGCACCAGGTCCAGATGTTTTCAAATTAAACCAAATATTTAAGAAAGAAATATACTAACATTTTATAATCTTTTCTAGAACATTGAGTTGAAGAGAACACTCTCTAACACATTCTATGAAGCCATTATTATACCAAAACTGGATAAAGACGTGGATTACAAGAAAGGAAAACTACAGACTAACATCTCTCATACAGACAAATAAAAAAAATCCTCAAAAATGTTAATTTCTGGAATTCAATTTTGTATGAAAAAAATGTTGTGTACAGTGACCAAATGAATTTTACCTCAATATGCAAATCTGTTTCAACACTTGAAAATCAATCAGTGGAATTAACTGCAGGGACAGGCTAAAAAAGAAAAATCAGATGATGGTATCAGTTGACATTCGACAACAGCCATTCATGCTAAAAATTCTCAATGGATTAAAAATGGAGGGCAACTTTTTTTTAACTTAGTGAAGAACATCTACAAAAAGCCTATAGCTAAGATCTTACTTAATGACGAGACATATAACTGTCTCTCCAATACTGGGGATCAGGCAAGAACCCCACCCTCGCTACTCCTGTTCAACATTGCCCTGTAAGTCCTAGCTAGTGCAATGATGTGAGAGAAGAAAAAATAACAGATGTAAAAGGAAGGAACAAAAAATCTTTATTCCTAGATGACATGTAGGAAATTCCAAAAAATGTACAAAATCTCCTTCAACGGAGAGAGAAATATAGCAAGGTTGCAGAAAACAAAGTTAATATTGTATGAATAATTTAACTGATTACCTACAAGTCAGCAAAGAATTATTTTGAAATTAAATTAAATTTGAATATGATTTTTAAAGACATCCATACTGACGCCAAAATCTGGAGCAATTTGAGCAACACAATGAAGTAACATTGAATTATAGCCCATAGTATAAAATAAATATCTGGGAGTCCTCACGGGCATGAAGCAATTAATGACTAAACAAAGAAAGAAGAAAAAGGTGTCACCCAGGGGAGCTGGAATAATTTATGTAACTATTTCATTCTTGGTGGGGGGACATAGCTTCCTGCTCTGTAAGTGTGGGATGTTGATGGCCAGTTCCTCCCAGAGAGTAAAGAAGAGAAAGGAAGAGAAATGAAACTGTTCAGGGGAGAAATTTGACAAGTGCAACCTCAGGCAGGGGTCAAGGTCAGCGGGAGCAGTGGGGAGTCCCGCTGAAGAGTCTGAGCAAGTGTAAGATAATCAAGAAAAGTACATTGAAAGAGCACCTGTGAGCCCTCTGGGTTTCGTTCCCAGTTTTTCAGTAGATATAAAGCTGTTCTTAATGTAAAATAAAGTTTAAAGAAATGTCAGGTGTTTCTGAGACATGATCCCAGCTTAATGCTGCAAATAGGGCCTTGAAAGAATCGTTTATCTTGCAGTAAATACATTCAGGTTCCCTTTCCTCTTTAAAAATTCTTTTATTTATTTATTTATTTGTTCCTTAGAAGTCTGATAACCTTGAAACTGTTATTTCCATGCCACTACCCCCCTCATCTCTGACATTCTCCTGCTCTCCTCCCAACCCCCACTTCACAGGGCTGGTGGGGGATCAGCTTACTCAGGACACGGGAAAGGCGAGACACTGTCGTGTGCCGAGATGTGGTGGGACACGTTCGTTCAAGGAGAATTAAAAGATAAGGACATAAAAAAGGCACAAAAGAATAAGCATGAATTCAGAAGAGACGCACCCTAGTCCTGAAAGGGAAACAGAAAGTTCTGCGCTGTTGGTTATATTTAAAAATCACTGAACTTCTTGATGAGTAAGCTTGTTCTAATTTAACTTCTGCTCCAGACAAGGTTTTTTTTTGACCTTCAGCAAACCACTTGCCTTCTTTTACTTTGCTATTCTGATCTGCAAATAAGGCAGGATAATATTTTCTCCCTAAGTCTGCTGTCAAAGAGCCCATCACACAGCACTTAGGTGCATGGGTAGCCCTTCACTCAGCAATAAGAGTTTTCTTTAGGAAATTCTTCTTATTAACCCCTGTCTCTTAATTCCTGATGAATCATGCTCATTTCCTCAAGGTTATCGCTAGTGAACTTCTGTTGGTTGAGTTATGTGGGTCACTGAAGACTTTTGTAGAGGAACTTTAACATTTGTCTTTAACGCATCAACTTAAAACTCTCTATTTTGTTCAATTTAATCAAAATATCTGCCCCCCCCATACAAATAATTAAATTTTAAAGACTTTCATAAAGAGAATGATCTTACCACCTATTACTTGGTGAAATCATCAAGCCTGGAATATTCTTCAGTTTCCCTGGTGAATGAAATTTCATTTATCCTTCTTAGTTAGGCTTAAATATCTTATTCAGGAGATATTTTTCAACTGATCAAGTAAATTAAGACTTCCTTATTCCCTATCCATTAAATATTACCTCATTTCATTTTTATAGCACCTGGCTGTAAGCTGTCTTTCAGGGTCTGTGCTGTCCCCGCTAGGGGCTAACAATCGCTATACTTGCCTTAACCTTTTTTCTCCACAAAACAATGCCTGCCAGGATACTTTCCACACATTGGGTGATGTGTTTGTGACCTAAGTGCTTATCGAATTTATTTTCTCATCCCTACTGGACTGTGAGTACCCCCCAAAACCCACAGTGACAAGAATCATGCTTTCAGATGTGTTTAGGTGTTTTTGTTTACCTATTGTCTTTTTGTGTAACTGGCATGTACCTCAGTATACATCAAACACATACACAGAAATACGACAGAGGGAAGGAGGTGAAAAAGAGATGACTGGAAGGAAGAAAAGGTGGCTGCATTGGAAATGACCTTTATTCTTCTGAGATTGGTAGGACCTTGCAACATTGAGGCCCAAGCCAAGAGGTCTGCTCTCATCCTTGGCTTGGATGAGCTGTCAAACACCAACTTCTGAACATAAAGCCGTAGTAGAGGAATTAATCTAAAAAGCTAAGATTTGGGGCTGGGTGGTGGCTCACACCTGTAATCACAGCATTTGGGGAGCCTGAGATGGGAGGATCACTTGAGGCCAGGAGTTCAGAACCAGCTTGGGCAATGGAGCAACTCCTCTCCCACCCATCCTCTCCCTTCTCCATCTCTACAGAAAATAAAAAATAAAATTAGCTGCATGTGGTGGTGGGCAACTATAGTCCCAGCTACTCGGGAGGCTGAGGCAAGAGGATCACTTGAGTCCAGGAGTTTGAGGTTGCCGTGAGCTATGAAGACACCACTGCACTCCAGCCTGGGCAAGAGAGAGCAGCTCACACAATCACACACACACACCCCCTGAGATTTTGGAAACAAACCACATAAGCAGAGGTGACCATCAAAAATAACTGGATCTCACAGGAAAAGTCATATAAAAAATGAAGTCATAATCCAGGAAAGCTCAGGGAGAGCGCACTCTGAGAGAGTGAGACATAGGCCTGTGACCGGCTGAGCTGGACACACAGCTGTGCAGTGGCACTTGCTGGGCTCGGAAAGCCCAGGGCAGGATGCTTTCAGTTTGGGGGTACCAGGTGGGAACAGCAGGGACACGGATGGGCAGGTCTGAACCCATGTGAGCGTGTGGAGAGTGGGGCTCCAGGAACCCCCCAGGAGAGGGCAGCATGTCCCTGAACCCGTGTCATAAACACTTGAGGATGCTGAAGACCATAACCTCCAGACAACCCATAATAACATCCAAAGGCACCCTAACCCTAACCCTAACATCCTACGTGTGTTTCACAGTCTGGGAAATAGTAACTAAGGACGTAGGCAGACTGCATCAGGCTGAAACACCTCCTCAGCTCTGGAAGATGTTCCAAGATGTCTCTGCTAGCCTTTAGGGGGATCTGAAAATCTTAGCATTCTAGCCCAGAGTAGGAGAGGGTAAGGGAAGCCAAGATGCTGAAGAGCTGGCGGGGCCTGAGCGTGTGGTGCCTGCACTCTTCAAGTGCAGGGGAGGCTCATTTGGAGCTGGACAGACCCGAGACGGTTGGTGGTCCCCCCACACCCCCGCTAGCACCTGCCAGTGGACGAGAGAAGCTGACAGATGGAAATTTAGCTTGGTGCTCTCAGTGGGTTTGAGACAAATTGTTTTTCATAAAACACTCATTGAACTCACCATGAAAGGCAGAGAAAACAGGAATGATCTTTGGCCAGAAGATTTACCATCTGAACCCATTCACTCTACTAATTACGTACTCATCACCAAAGTCTACAGAGATTCCACTTGGCGAGGCCGTTGAAATGGGCAGATAATGACTCATCCGTAGCTAAAATGTTTACCCCACCCCAGTTTCAACAGTGAAACCCTCTGAGAAGATACGTCTCAGGCAGGGACGTTCAACCAGTGCACCGTCAGAGGATCTTAGGTGTGCTGTGAAAAGTTTTAAAGATCATCAATTAAATAATTTGCTGAAGAAGTTCAAAGCACAATAAGTATATTCTTTTTATTTATTTATTTATTTATTTTTCCTTTTTGATCAACAGAATCTAAGTGTGCCGTGGAAATGTAACTCTGGGATAAAGTGTGCCAGGAGAAGAAAGAGATTGCAGAACCCTGACCTGAGACCTTCCTCCATCCTTTCCTCTGTTTTTGCATTCCAAGAAACGAACAAACTATTCTGAGGCATAAGGCATTGTTCTCAAAACATGGTCTAGTCTTTTCCGTAGTTTGTTAGGAAAACCTCTACTTTATCCCCCACCCTTTTTCTTTTCAGCTTAATGAAACACCTGTGTTCTGAGTCCTGAATCTGTAAGTCTTCACAGTCAGTCCTTTTCCCGTCTACATTTTAGATTCACATTCAAATCAGAAAACAAAAGTTGACAAACAGGCCCTTGGGCCCAAGCTGTGGAAAGATGATTAATTATTTTCCTATGTCTTAAATAAAATACTGAACACTATTATGAAAAAATTTATTTATGGCACAATAGCTTTGAATTAAGTATTTTTGTGTGAGTTTAAATAATATGGCTATTTTTCTTCTTTAGGCAACTTTTATATTTCAAAGAAATCTTCTGGTGCAGTAAGAAAGCAAAGCAAACCATCAACCTAATAGGAAAAACACGAACAATTTTTTTCCACTGGGCTCAGTTTAAATAACAAATCAGCCTCGGAGTAAGAGTGGTGTGCTGTAACTCTCCCGTTGTTATATGCACTGCTGTAAAATCCTCTTACATAATTCAGAGCACAAGGCGCACAGTTGACAGGGGGGAATAAAACAGGCTAATAACAAGGGGATCGCCAACAGGGGCAGGCACAGGCTACAGGGGTGTTCTCTCTCTCTCTCAATGTCAAGGCCACTTTTTTACTTAGTATTAAGACACTCCCTTGGAAATCACTGCAAAGACTTTTGAAGAAAATAAGCTTCAAGTCATAAAGTAGCAGGTGGGAGCTAATCTAATTAACCATGGGAGCTCATAAAAAGCCAGGGTTAAAAAAAAGTTAAAATTTTAAGTGAATCGTGGACATTATTTTTCTGCACATGTTAATGTCCTCTCATCTTAAATTAAAAATAATTACCTGGGAAATATTTTTAACTGTTACATTAGCAGCATGAAGCAGTAAAATAAAGCTGGTAATGTTTATTCAGAACATATTTATAGAACATCTACTAAATACTAGGGCCCTTTCTAGACGCTGAGGGCACAGTGATGAGAAAGCTTGAACAACGGCACCAGTGAGATCAGGATCATGAGGAAGTGCATTCAGCTCGAACACTTTAGTCATGCTGGGGCTTCTTACCCCATCTTCTGCCCTTCTGTAAGAATCCTGTGGGATGTTCATGGTATTGAAAGATAGATACTCAGATGTGTGCACACAAATGTTCCTGCTCACACTACTCACAATATCTCAGAGGCATAAACCAGTCAAATGTCCACTCAAACATGAGCGGATGAACAAACATGGCCAATACCCTCCAGGGCCTGTGATTCAGCCAGGACAAAGGACGGAGTCTGACAGGTGCGACTCATGGATGAGTCTCGGAAATCTTACACTAAAGTGAAAAATCCACATGCAAAAGGGCACATCCTGCCTGGCTTCATTTGCATGAAATATCCAGAAGTCACAGATGACAGGGACAGAAAGCAGGTTAGCGCTGGCCCAGGGCTGGGGGCAGGGCTGAGGAAGGAGACCATGGCATAATAGGCAAGGAAGTTTCCTTCAGAATGAAGAAAATGTTATGCAGGTGAGCAGAGGGGTGGCTGCACAGGGCTGGGGATGTGACGAGTGCCAATGAGGCCGCAGGCTGGTGTTGCATTGCATGGCACAGTGACTATAGTTAATAATAAAGTTATTGTATATTTCAAAATCGCTAAAAAAGAAGGATTTTAAATGTTCCCACCACATGGAAATGATGAATATTTGAAGTGATGAATATCTTACTTAGCCTGATTTGATCTTTCTACAATGTGCACACGTATTAGAACATCATAATATATACAATTATTATTTGTCAAAAAAGAAAATCCTCCCCTATATAATACATTACAAAAATAAAAAATAAAAAGGTTAATGTTAAGTTAGGTGAATTTTACCTTAATAAAACATTTATTAAAAGTAATAGCATTATCCTAATGTCTAGATGAGCTGATAATATAAATTTCTTTTCCAACTAAGAGACTGTCTGACAATAACTTAAGTGGGGCAACTTTCAAGAGGGCAGAAGTCACCAGGACAGCCAATCTGGGTGGGCAGCCACATCTAGACTCGGGGGTTTCTTCAGTTAAAAATCATTACCAGGCAGTTGTTTCAGGGGTTTGGACTGACCGTCTGTTGACTAATTTGCATGGTGAGAGGAGTTCAGTACAGATCCAGGAGCCAGCAATTCAGTATCAATGTACCTGTAGATTTCACCTTGACATAGGGCTGGGAGAGACCAATAATTTCACACTCGCATACACACAAACAGCAAGATACATCACAATCTAGGAGGTCTTCAAATCTTTAGTTTGAAGTCAATTAATGAGTTATTCATCCTACCTAATAAACATGCAACAAAGATAAGCAATCCTAAATTGCAAATTCCAAAATCTATATTATCCACATTAATCACAACAACTGTTATTCCTTCTAATGTGTAGGCTTATAATGTCTGTAAAGTAGAGAAAGTCACCTTGGTCATCAAAATGACCAAGTTCTTTGAAAAGATGTAATTTTATAAATCAGAAGACAGTACTTAAAATCTAGGCTTCTTGAGAGACAGTAGAAGGGACGGACAGAGAAGTCAGGCAAAGTTTGAGAAGCAGGACTTCACTCTCCATTGGATCGACCAGTCTTACTGAGCTATACCTTGTATGTAAAATCCATTTTTCCAGGCACCTAAAGTCACAGTTTAAGCATCTTCTATAATCCCTACTTTTTCTTGAATACTCATTCTCTTCCATCGAGAAAATCAATTCTCGAGTCAATATATTTTAATTTCCCAAATGAATCTGTCATCCACTCCCATCATTTTAAACTTATCATCATGATAGTAGGTAAACAATCGTTAATTGTAAATTAAAAAGTTGGTGCCAAAACACATCATAATTCGTATAAATCAATCATATATTGCTATATTTTTCAATACATAAATTCATTTTGTCTTTAAACTGGTAGAATGTGCTTCCTTCCCAGAAATTCAGTTTAATGCTGAAGTTCTTAAAATTTATAATGATGAAGTTTTTAGAAAATAATACATTTTATTAATTCTACTTCAGTACTACCAAAAAGGCAGGTTTGCTGGATATTGAAGATTATACTGGTTATCCATTGGTGTGTCACAAATTCCCCCCAAACACGTCCACGGAACAAAGCATATTTGTTATTCTGTTTCTATGAATCAAGAATTTGGGAGGTGGTTCTGGCTCAGGGTCTCTTATGAGGTTATAATCAAGATAATCATCCCAGCCGGGTATGGTGGTGTGTGCCTATGTGTCCCAGCTACTTGGGAGGCTGGAGTGGGAAGATTGCTTGAGCCCAAGAATTCAAAAACAGGACAGCATCTGTGGCTCAGTCGGTAAGGCGCCGGCCCCATATACCAAGGGTGGTGGGTTCAAACCTGGCCCTGGCCAAACTGCAACAAAAAAATAGCCAGGCGTTGTAGGAGGTGCCTGTGGTCCCAGCTACTCTGGAGGCTGAGGCAAGAGAATCGCTTAAGCCCAAGAGATGGAGGTTGCTGTGAGCTATGTGATGCCACGGCACTCAACCGAGGGCCATAAAGTGAGACTCTGTCTCTAAAAAAAAAAAAAAAAAAAAAAAAAATTCAAAACCGGTCATAGGAAGTCTCCAACTCAAAGTAAGGGGAAAAAAAATAAGAAGAAGAAAAGAAAAAAGTGCTAAGGATGTCAGCCCTAGCTCCAGGCATCTCAAGCCCCCACTGGAAAAGGCTCTCCTCCTCTGGTGCAGACTCACTCACGTGGCTGGTAGAGGCCTCCGCATCTCCTTCTGAGTCTGAGTCTACACACGTGGGCCTCTCTTCATCACTGTCTCAGGATAGGGCAGCTGGCTTCTCCCAGAGCAAGCAATTCAAGGGAGCAAAAAAGAGCATTGATTATAAAACCAGTCATGTACACTCTGCTTAAAACGAGAACCCATCATTTATTCCATATTCTATTCATGGGAAGTGAGTTACTTTCTCCAACCCACACTCAGGAGAAGGGGATTATACAACAGTGTGGCTACTGGGAGGCGAGGACCACTGGGGAGCGTCTTGTGCGATGCCTACCAGAAATAGCAAATGCGTGCTCCCAATTCTCATAGCTCCCAGAGAAAAGAGCCTGCATAGATGGAGCCACTAAGCGTCTTCTGAAAACCTGAGTAATGTTGTTAAACTCTTAGAACTTCAGTTTTCTTCTCTTACAAAATAGTGTAAATGTACACGCCTTGTAACGTTTTGGGGAAAATCAAACGGGATCTCCAAGGCAGAAGCCACAAAGTGATGGCAGGGGCTAATCACAGCTAGTCATTGTCAAATAGGACAGAGGCATCGCTCACTGACGTCGCCTAGATGCTCCCAGCATGCACACCCCAGAGTCCGTGGGAGAAGGCAGAGGGCTGGGCCTGCCTCGGCTACTGGCTGCGGAATTACACAAGCCTCCGGGGTTTCATTTCTCATTCTTTCTCCTGCTCCAGCCTCGGTGGGCACACCTGAGCTCCATTGACTCAGATGCTGAGGCATGTCAGAGGGGCCACTGGTGGGTGGAACACAGGCTACCTGCACACATGCCACCAAGGAGGGATAGAAAGAGCACAGGGGTTACGGACTCTCTGTGGACGAGTCATCTTCACAGATATGAAAAAAAATCCCCATCAGTCTGTGCTATAAACATACCCTTTTGAAACTCAGAGCTTACATCATGCCCCTGGAAAGCTAACCCTGTGTTTAGTTATTTTAAGGGAACATTTATAAGCTATATACCTGTAAAAGCTCGTCTTCATCTAGGCAGAAACCTGCCAGGGGCATGTTTGAAGAAGCCTGGTTGCAGGTCAACTTAATACTGGATGTCATTTACCTTAAAGAATATCTCTGCTTCTGACTTTTCCCTTTCACTGATAGCGCCACACTCTGAATGTCTCCTTATTCCTACTTCCCATCTCCGGTTTGGTTTGTTGAGCCTATTTCCAATTAGCAGGCCTGCATTTCACTGAGATTCTGTTTCTCAAAACCATCCCTCTAAACTACAAAAGCTGTTCAGAGGGCCCTGGATCCATATTCTGCCCCGCCTCTTGAAATAGCCTTTTCTGGGAGCGCAACGCTGCGGTCCTGGTTGATGGGGCCCAAGGATCTCTGGGCAGGCTTCCAGTTACTCTCTAGACAGGGCTTGAGGGAGGCAGCTTCTCCTGCTTTTCCTGTTGTGTGGATTCAGTCCTCCTGCAGGCGGGGGTGGTGCGAAGGGACTTGGAGGTGTTGTTAGTCCCCACGCTCCTGTCTCTCCTAGAATCCAAACCTGCCCGCTCCAAAGCCTGTGCTAATGGAACTCTAAATCCTTATGAAATCCTTCAGAAAATGTTTTACTGTATGTAAATACCTATTGAATAAAATATAGCAGGTGAGTAAAAGACATACATAAAGAATTTTGAGGAAATAAGGAGTGTCACGGTAGGAGCCATACATGAGGTACTGAAAGACTTCCCCAGGGGCTGGCAGGAGCAGTGAGCACCCTTCTGCCTCCCCCACGGCGTGGTTGTGAACATCCGGAAACGAATGTGGGCATGAGCGACTCTGAAACTTAAAATCAGTGCCAATAGGTGTTTTGGAACATCGAAGATCACTAGAGTGTCTCAACCAACATTTCCCAATATAAACACAGACAACAACCAAATGTGGACCGATATTGGGTCACATGAAACATCCCCATTGGGGTTTCCATTGATCCAAACACAAATGTTGGTAAGCACCCAGCAGCGCTGATAAATTCTCTTAGTCCAGTAACTGCCAAGTCACAGACTGAATTATGCGAACAGCAGTGTGTGCGCTCTAGAAACAGCATGCTGACGAAGGCTCACGTTCATCTCTGCTGTGAAGGCTGGTGACGGGGATGATGGTAAAGACAGAAGGAAAGACGCAGCAGCAGAAGCAAAATTGCAGGAGAAACCAGTTATTCTACGCTGGAGATAACATTTTTGTCATAATTTATGTTCTACAAAATGAGAAACAGAGACTTAGGTGAGAAGGGACTGAGGCTGCACCCGTCTGTCATCTTAACAGCCATGACACTCCAATGATTTGAGGGAGGTGGGGTTTTTTACTGGGTTTTATATGTGAATTTTATTTGTTTGTTTGTTTTAAACTAATAAACAAGTCCAGTGGTTTCTGGATAAATGACACTGGGTGCTTTCTCAGTAGGGAAGAGTATCCCTTTGTGCCTAGCATAATTTTTTTTTTTTTTTTTTTTTTTTTAGCATTGATCTTTTTTCTAATTGACTTGTAATAGTTGTACATATTTGGAGGTCCATGTAATATATTGATACATGTATATGATGCATTATGATCACATCAATTATGGGTCATCAATTACCTCACTCATTTTTTCTTCACATTGGAAGCATTCCAAATCTTCTCTTTTAACTCCTATGGATTATACAATACATTTTTGTTAATTATATTCAACTTAATGTACTATTAAACACTAAATCTAACTCTTCTGACTGTGTTTTTGTACCTGTTAACCAACTTTTCTCTGTTGCCTGTCCCCACAGCCTGTCCCAACCTCTGCCAATCATCAGTCAACTCACTGCCTCCATGAGATGCAGTTTTTTAACTCCCACGGATGAATGTCAGTATCTGCCTTCCTGAGTCTAGCTTATTTCACTTAAACATAGTGACCTTTAATTCCATCCGTGTCGCTTCAGATGACAAAAGTTCATTCCTTTTCATGGTGATATAATATCCTGTGGTATAGATACCACATTTTCTTTGTCTATTTATTTTTTGGTGGGCACCCAGGCTGTTTCCAGATTTTGGCTATGGTGAACAGGGCTGCAATAAGGGAGTGCAGGTGTCTCTTTGATACTCTGATTCACTTCCTTTGGAAATACACCCTGCAGTGGGATTGCTGGGTCTCATGACCGTTCTATTTTTTATTATTTTAGGAACCTCCATGCTATTTTCCATTGGGGCTTGTACTGAGCGTTCTTTAAAGAAGTAAATGTTTGTGTGTATTTTGTATTTTTATTTCAGCTGATATACAGATAAACATATTAGGTTACATTGTTGCCTTTGTTAGGAAAGTACAAGTTATAGTTGAGGGCTTCATGCAGATGTGCTAATTAAATAACGTAACTTCCTACTTCATAAAAGCAAAGAAGTAATACATTAATAAAGACTTAATTTGTTCCAGAACAGGTGTGGGTTCTCACCTGAGAGGAAGGCATGTAGCCCACCCGCCCCCTGGCGCAGCCGCCCTCCCTGTTACTCACACCCAGGGCAGCTGCCTGTGTCACAGCTGAGAAACCCACATGAAGCCACTCTGTGGGGTTAGCAAGTTCAGACAACTTACCCCAAGTCAAAATTGGTATCAGGATATGACAATGTGATTTCAGGACGTCTGGACCATGGAGGCTGGATGCATGTTATGATCACTTCACAGGTCACTCGCAAGCTGCTCAAGTGGCTGGAGATATGCAAGGTCAACAACAACGCCAAGTTCAAACTGCTGAGAGACTGTGACGGACGCGGCTCCCTGGGACTCCAAGGCTCGGCCCCGCCCTGCATGGTGGCTCCTCACCTCCTGTTAGGGACATTTCTGAGAGGCCATGACGGACCCGGCTCCCTGGGACTCCAAGACTTGGCCCCACCCTGCACGGTGGCTCCTCACCTCCTGCAGGAATGTTTTCCTTTGGTTTTCCAATGGCCTGGACACAGGTTCAATGCCAGCTGCCCCCTTCCCTTCATATATGTTCCTTTACATTTTTATGATTTTATTTTATTTTATTTTTTATTGATTGATCGAGACAGAGTCTTACTCCATTGGCCCAGGCTACAGTGCCCTGGCGTCATAACTCACAGCAACCTCAAACTTCTGGGCTCAAGTAATTCTCCTAACTCAGTCTCCAGAGCAGCTGGGACTACAGGCGCGGCCACAACACCCAGCTAGTTTTTCTCTTTTTAGTAGATATGGTCTCATTCTTGCTTGGGCTGGTCTGGAACTCCTGAGCTCAGGTGATCCACCCACCTTGGCCTCCCAGGGTGCTAGGATTGCAGGCCTGAGCCACGGCACCCAAAATCTTTTCAATTTTAAAGGACCTTAAGATAAGAAAAGGAGTTCAATCTGGAGTAGTGGGGGAAGTGATGGCTTTGAAATCAGAATTTTCTTGAAATTTTGTCTAAACCATTTAGTAGTTCGTTGAAACACCATTATTTCATCGTGTGTTGAAATGCATTGTTGAAATAAACCGTTTTTGACATTTTCCTCTGTTCCATGCCGTTCTCTTTTTCCAGACTTGGCAGCCATCCTCTGCTATGGTCAGTGAAGGTTGGATGGAGAATGTCTGTGATTATCTAGGGGGAGGCGGGAGAGCAGGCCGTTGAGAAGAAACAGAAATGTATAGACCCAGGGTTTTTGTAAAAGGCACAAGTTTCTGTGGCTGGATGGCAGGGGCCGGGTAAGAGCATTGAGAAGACTGAGGTGTGAGGTCGAGCAAATGCAGGGCCACTGCTGGTCACGGTTGGAAGTTTAATCTATGAATAATGAGAAGTCACTGAAGGGTTTTGACCAAGCGAAGGGCATGATCCTGTTTCTTTTTTTAAATGTCACATTTAAAATGTGGTCACCACCTGCATTTGTAGAATCTATGCACTGATTCTTTGATATCAACTATGAAAAAAACACACCAGGTACCATCTCTGGAGCAACGTAGATGTCCACAAATAGTGGGTCTTCCCTGGTTCCTTTCCTCACAGAACACAGGGGCTTGGATTTCTGCAGACAGTGGGAGGCGTTCTCAGAAAGGGCCTCCACGGCGCTGTTTCTTCGAAAGTAGTTCAGTCTTTGTTCCCTGGCTGCCAATTCAGCTGGGTCTGGAACAGTGCTCTGTGCACCCCGACTCTTGCTGAGTCTTTGGGGAGGTCAGCAAGCACGGGGACAGAATAAGAACTAACACTGAAGGGGGATTTGATCCAAATGGGAGGCAGCCGATGAGGGGATGAACTCAGGTCAAGGGAAGAAAAAAGTAAGGGAAGAAAAGTAGATGAAGTGGATGCTTATTGGAGTAGTAAGAAACTGAACGTGACCTTTCCTGCCGCAGATGGCACAGACAGCTAACGGGGCACTTTGCAGAAGGCAAGGAATTCTCGACAGACTGTGCTTCTCTCGGGAGAAGGGGAGAGGGGCTTCCAGGGCTCCTGCAAACCGCTGATGAGCAGCAAAGCTGCTTTCAGAGCTGGTGGAAACATCCCCAAGGGAGCTGACGGCTTATAGAATTACTTCCAAGAGGCAACTCTCCCTCAGATGACTGTAAACTGGATCTGGGAGCACACAGCACTTAAAAAAGTAATTGTGCTCACGTCAGAACATTGCTTAGAGCATGGTTTGCAAATTCATTAATCCTTTCATTGATTATTTGAGAAACTTCTGTACACCATGAGCCTTTTTAGGTGCTTAGGATCAAATGTTGATCAAAAATACCTGTTCTCTTAGAATAGAATTTATATACTTTTAGGAGTGAGGGGGGAATCAACAAATGAAAAATATGCTAAATATAAGGTACGTGGGTGGACACATGCTGGGGTAGCAGAAAGGGGATTCGAGGGTGCTGTGTGCAGGGTGGAAGGGGTGGGAGAGGCTGCTCTGTCAGGCAGGGAGGGCCCAGGAAAGTACCTCTGAGCAGGTGACGGTACGGCAGGGACGAGGGAGTCAGCCCCAGACTGTCCAGGAGAAACTTTACTGGCAGAGGGAAGAACAGGAAAGCCAGTCTAGGGAAACGAGATGGACCAAGGCAGGAGGGGTTTTGAGGTCAGGGAGGGGAGAACTGCAGGTCCTGAGCCCAGGTGAGGTGTCGGAAGTCCCGTCAGGGTTGTGAGCAAAGCAGTGATGTGATGCTGGCTCCAGGGGTGGAGCCAGAGCTCAGGTCCAGCTCTCTGGACTTCTGGCATGAACACTGGGACCCAGGAGCTTCACAGAATCCATGGGAAGTGGGAAAGATTCTGGATTTCTTTTAAATTTATAAGAAAACATATTGGCTAAGATCGGAATCATGAGGAAGGCCAGTTGGAGTGTGGGTGATCCTGAGTTGATTTTGGGGGGGGGTTTCTTTGAGTTTGAGACATTTCTGGGACAGCAGGGTGGAGATGTGAAGACAGGGGGGAATTCGGGAGGTCGTTGTCCCCAGGCTGACTGACATACAGGCAGCAGCTGATGAGAGCGCTGTGGGCACAGGACTCTGAAGACACAGCGTGGCTAAGAAGAGATTTGATGGTGAGCCCTGTTGAGCATGGCTACAGCCCTAGACAGCTGTGAAAACTGCTGGTTTATGCTAAATAACACTGGCCAAGTTTGAGTGTTTCTCCCAAAATTTTTATGCTGGAGCTGAATCCCCAATACAGCAGCGTAAAGAGCTAGAGGCTAGAGGTGGTAACTAAATCACAAGGGCTTCGCTCTCTCCAGCGGGATCAGCTCCAGGTTAGGGGAGCTTTCTCCTGCCTGTCTGCCCTCTGCGGACACCAGGCCCCTGCCCTCCAGAGGATGCAGCAACAGACGGTCATCTTGGAAGCAAAGAGGGGCCCTCACCAGACACCAGCTCTGTGGGCACCTTGATCTTGGACACTCTGGGCTCTAGAGCTGTGAGAAATAAACGTGTGTTGTTAACAAATCACCTGTGTGTGCTATCACACAGGCGGCACCCGGGGACTGAGAAAGGGTCTCACCTTACAGTCTTGTCTGTAGATGAGACATTTCCTAGGAGTCAGTTTTCTAAGTTGAGTTTGACCTGGCTGTAAACACGGAGGCTCCACGTTCAACTGTCTCTCCCAATCTGCATCAGCAGCTCCCCAGCTGGTTTTGAAGTTGACCCACAGAGCTCCTCTGCCTCCTCCAGCAGATGTGTGGTGACTCACGGAGCATCTCTGAGGACGCCCAGCTCCCCCACGGCACTGGCGTCCCCACCCTCACACAGTGCTTGGAGACCCTGCTCACAAAGAAACCTGTGATCTCCAATTATCCCCGTTTTTTTTCCTAGTGGAGGGTTAGGACTGATCCCATCACGCTTGTATCTCAGTCGAACTCTTGGGTCAAACACTGACCTTTCATGGCTCTCACTCTTTGCCCCGGGGCTATATCTGAATTCAGCTCCCCCCCCCCCCCAAGTTCTTCACAATTTCATCAGCTCTTTCAAGGTGACCTCTGAAAGTCCTTGTATCTCCCTGGGAACAGCAGAAGGGGATTCACACACATCCTCACAGTCAGCAGTCCCTGCACCCCCAAGCGTCTCTTCCCTGCCCGCTCCTGGCTGCCGTCCACCTGCTGGGAATTCACCGTCCTCCCTCCTGGGGAGAGCAGACCCTTCTTCCCAGTGAGACCCCACGAGCTCTTCCTTGGCCCCTCACTTCTGCGACTAACCCCTTTACGTTTGCAGCATCCACTTTTGTTTGCCGCAACATCCTCAGTATTCCCCACTGGAGAGCGCCCATGTTATAACATCTCTTTGGTTCCCTATCTCTCTGACCCCTTCCCTCTTTCTCTAGTTTACGTGAAAAAAACTATAAGAAAAGTCAGCTCCACTCACTTCCCTCACATCCTCACATAACTGCTCCTTCTTGAACCATTTTTCTTCACCAAGTCACTGCGGCTGCTTTGGTCAAGGTGACCGGTCACCTCCCATGACCAGGCCCCGGCAGCCTCAGCACTCTTTTTGTTTGAGCTGTCTGCAGTGTTCAGCACGGCTGAACCCTCTCTTACTTTTGAAGACAGTATTCATTTCCTTTCTCCTAAGTTTGCGCATATTAATTTTACCAGCTCAACTTTAGTTTTTTTAGGTTTTTTTTTGCTGTCTCTTGTAGACATCTGGCACTTATGAAAATTAAATGAGACGATGTCTCTAAACTACCTCATAACTATACAACACTGCCAGGGCCTCTCTTCCTCCATTCCCCATTTATTTTGTGTGTGCATGTGTGTGGAAGGGTGTTTGGGTTTTCACCTTTCATGGTGAGTCAGTTGCTTTATTTAAAGGTTCTCCAGTGAGCACTTCTGCAGGAGCCCAAAGCTCATATTTTAAGACAGTTTCTCATTCCCATCATTCCCCTGATGATCTCACTGCATTTCACAGATTTCTAAAACAACTGTGGATTTATTTAACCCTCACAAATCATTTCAATCTGTTCTCCCTTACCTGACCTTCACTGTATGTTCAGGAGCTATTTCCCAATTAATATTATGTATTCTAAGGACAACTCCGATTAAAACCCTCTCCACGTCATTTCCATCCAGGCGAAAGGAATTGCCAATCAACTGCTCAAGTCCCCCAGATGGGGACTGCCGCCCTGTCCTTTCCTTCCTTCAGAACCTTTATCCAATACGTTGCCTTGTTCCATGCTCTGCACCTTCCTAATGTACTGTCGTGTGCTACCCCACGATTCTCCTACTAATTTTTGCATTTTCACTCTTGCTCTCTTGACTATAACTCTTCATTTTTTTGTTTGTTGTCTTAAAAAAAAAACAAAAAACTGAAATGCAAGTTCTTGTGATGAAAGAGATATCTTTTTATTTTTAAAATTTTTATGGAGACAAAATAGTTGTAAATATTTATGTAGAACATATGATATTTTGATACAGGGAAACAATGTAATGATCAAATCAGAATAATTGGGATATCCATCGTCTCAAGCGTTTATCATTCATTTGTGTTGGAAACGCTGCAAATTCAGTCATCTAGTTATTTTGCAATTACAATGAATTATTCTTGACTGCAGTCGTCCTATTCTGTTGTACACCCTAGATATTATTCCTTTTATTTAACTGTATTTTTACACCCAGTAAACACCCTCTTCATCCCTCACACTCCCATCACTTTCCAGCCTCCAGTGATCCTCATTCTACTCTCCAGCTTCATGAGATAATTTTTTTAGCTCCCACCCATAAATGGGACATGAGATATTCGTCTTTCTGTACTTGGCTTGTTTCTCTCTTCCTCTTCTTCTTTTTTTTTTTTTTTTTTTTTTTTAGTTTTTTTAATTTTATTATTTTTTAAATTGTTTTTTATTAAATCATAACTTTGTACATTGATGCATTTGTGAAGTCCAGGGTACACAATGTGAAGTTCAATACACAATGTGAAATACTTACATTGAACTAAGTACCACATCCATCACAATTATACTCATTTCTTCATAGTTTTGAAATGTACCATTGCATCATGCACATTAGGTGAGGTCCCCCCAAATACCCTCCCTCCTCCTATATCCCCCCTCCCCTCCCCTGTCTCTCATCTTCCCTTCTACTTTCTGGACTATAGTTATGTTTTGCCATTCGTATGAGTGTGTAGGTGGTTATATATTGATTTCATAGTAGTATTGAGTACATTGGATACTTTTTTTCCCATTCTTGAGATATTTTACTAAGAAGAATATGTTCCAGCTCCATCCAGGTAAACATAAAAGATGTAAAGTCTCCATCTATGGCTGCATAGTATTCAATGGTGTACATATACCACAATTTGTTAGTCCATTCATGGGTCGATGGGCACTTGGGCTGTTTCCATGTCTTGGCTATTATAAATTGGGCTGTGATAAACATTCTGATGCAAATGTCTTTGTTGTAAAATAATTTTATGACCTTTTTGGAAAGAAGTTTGGAGAACACTCAAGGAACTAAAAGTTGACCTACTGTTCGATCCTGCAATTCCTCTACTAGGTATATACCCAGATACCTGGCTTATTTCATTTAACATAAAGTCCTCTGGTTCTATCCACGCGGTTGCAAATGACAGGATTTCATTCTTTGTCCTGGCTGGGTAATGTTTCGTGGTACATGTGCTACATTTGTCCATTTGTCCACTGACAGACACTTAGGCCGTATCAATGTGGAAACTAAAGACGGGAGGCCGGCACCCTCCCTTCCTCTCATGATGACCCCACTGTGTGGGTTAGACTGGAAATCCACTGGATTTTTGTGACTACAGTGCCTGTTTCTATAATCTATATAATTATAAATAGAAGACAAACAATTTCAGATCTATAAGTAGAACGGTAAGAGTTGAGGTAAGGAGAGAGGGAGCCCTGGGGAGAGGAGCCTTCGGAAACAGAGCACATGGTTACGAACCCCGAGGGGGCAGGTGGAGAAGGCGGGAGGTAAACTCATCCCTGAGGAGTGAACTAACAAGAGGAGGAATATAACAAAAAGGAAAAAACTTTGCTTCAATAGCTTTTATTTATTCCTTCCTTTATCCATCCCTTCAACATGAAATATTACAGATCTGTGAGGGACAATATTAAATCTGCTCATGTGACTGTAGAGGCTGGAAATCCCACAATTTGCACTGTGCACGCTGGTGACCCTGGTGAGCTCACGGTACGAGCTCTAACCCGGGTCTGAGGCACCAGGACTCAGAAGCACCAGCTCCAGCAGATGTGCGGCGTTAACTCAGCCTTCCTCTGCCTTTTTGTTTTATTAGGTGTAATAAAAGAAACGATGCCGCCCTGCACAGGAGAGGGCCATCTGCTCAGCTCAGTAGGTCCCCTTAAATAAAATCTCTCTGGAAACACTGTCACAGATACACCCTCCAACAACAATTAGCCGCATACCTGGGCATTCTGTGGCCCGGCCAGGCTGACACACACAATTAACCATCACAGATAGGTAACACTCCATCACGAGAATATAGCAGTGAGGACATTGTACATGGAGAAAATAAACTTTCCTGGAATTGGAATGTAGAGATCACATCTCAGAAAAAGGCATCAGGAACCCTTGTGTCCTAGGTTTGAAGGGGCTCTCGCTGTGAATTCCATTTGTACACAGTCGCACTGTGAGTTCCATTGGAAAAACCAGTGGGTTTAAGCTACAGTATTCTTGCACTGAAAAGGGGGCGCAGAAACAGCATGTCACTTTCTGCTGCTGCTACCCCCAATTATAAAACAGTTAGAAGACAAAGGCAGCACAGTTTTGTTTTGTTTTTTAATCTCTGAGTTCTGTAGGCCAAATACCTAACACAGACTTTGCAGCGCTAACACCCAGGGGTCAGCAGGGCTGTGTTCCCACCCACAGGCTCTAGGTGAGAATCTGTCTCCTTGCTCATTAAGAGTTGTCAGGATTTCAGGGTCCAGCTCCTTGGAGTCACAGACCTGTCTCAGCTGTGTCCTTGCACTGCCAGCAGAAAGTGGTGCCAGACTCTGAAGGCCGCCCTCACTGCATGGCATGTCTCATTCTTCCATTTTCAGAGCTGGCCACACCAGGCAGGGCCGCTTCAACTCACACCTGCCATGTCTTCTTGGTCACATCTCTCTTACCTCAACCTGAAAAGATTCTCTGCTTTAGAGGGCTCGCATGGTTAGATGGAGCCATCTGGATAATCCGTGATAATCTCCTCATCACAAGAACCATAACCTTAATCACATTTTGAAATTCTCTTTTGCTGTGTATGAGGGTTAATTGTACACGTCAGCCTGACCTGGTTATGGCATGCACAGGTATCTGATTGGATAATACAGAAGAGGGTGTAAAAAAAATGTATACACACTTTAAGAAAGGAAAAAACTGCATTGAAATTGTAATATTCAATATATGCCAAAATCAAAGGATGAATACAAGTCATGTTTGACTCTGGCAAATACAGGAGGTGCTCAAGGTGGTCACCATCAGTGTCCAGACTTCTGATGACAGCATTCTGCTCAAGGACCGTTGACCACAGTGTCCCCTGGTATCACTGAGGTGAAAGAACCAGACCAGCGCCATCTTAAGTTAAGTTTCGCTTTCCCTGACATTTCACTCAGTAAGTTCCACTTTCCAGACAAGCCCAGGCAATTCCCCCAAATCATGAGACAACCGCACACCAATCAGGGACCTCCCACCTCACCAATGCAGAAGCGCCCCCTTTGTTTCAAGCTGTGCACGCCCACCCACTGCGCGGGACCATAAGAACCCCCTGCTCCAGAGCTCGGGGTTCCTGGGAGTCACGGAGTCCCTGGGAGCCCAAGTTCGAACTTGCAATAAAAGGCCCTTTTGCTTTTGCATTGGACTTTGCTCCCTGGTGGTCTTTGTGGGGGATTTCAAGATCTGGGCCCAACAGTGGCCATTTCATCCTCTTCCCAGAGTACCAGCGGTATGGCTGGTTTTCTGTGGCACACCACACCCTTTACGGCCCCCCACACTCCCACTCATACTTCCACTAAGTTCTTGAATTTCAAATCCCACTTCAAAATGGTCCTGTGCTCCTCCGACTATCAAGATCCCACTGTTTTCTGCTCTGACCTGCCTGCTGCATGGTGGTGCCAGGATTCATTTGGTTAATGCCAACTTTTGGTCAAATGTCATACTACACATCGCTACTGTAATTCAATTCAACTCTGAAAACTCATACATAGATAACATCATGTAAATTGTGTACACATTTTTTGGCACCCCTGCTATTTCTGGGTACATCTTGCTTACAGAAAAGACCAGCATTGCAGTCAGAGAACTGAGGGGGCAGAAGCTGTTCCCAGTGTGGGTCAGACCTCAGCCAGCCAGCTGAGGACCTGACCTGAACCAAAGATGAAGGAAGGTCGGATTGGCCACTCAGCTGCCCGACTGCTGGTGTGGAAAGAACCCCAACCTTCTCTTGCCCTGTGGGCTCCTGGGTTTCAGGCCTTTACACGTGGCCTGGAATCTACAACATCAGCTCTGAGACTCTCAGGCCATCAAAGTTTCCATTGTCCTGCCTAAGTCTCCATCTGGCAGAAGATAGAGGGTGGGACATTTTAGCTGCCACGATCATCACGCGATTGATATCTACCTATCAATAATTATCTATCATCTACCATTATCTATTATCTATCTTCATCTATCTATCTACCATTATCTATCTACCTATCAATCATCTATCATCTATCTATCTATCTATCTATCTATCTATCTATCTATCTATCATTATCTATCTATCATCTATCTATCTATTATCTATCATTTAACTATCAATCGTCTATTTATCAATCACCTATCTATCTATCTATCTACCTATCTATCTACCTATCTAACTATCTATCTATCTGTTATCTATGTATGATGTTTTTCCAGAGACCCCCGACTAATACACCATGTACGGTAACATGTTCACAGTTGTTAAGGATTAGGGTGTGGACATCTTTGAGAAGGGGGCATTATTTGGATTACTGTCATCATCTTAGGGGCATAAGTGTCAAAAAAGAAAACAGACACTCAGAGCTGATGTTGGGTTGCTAGAAAGCCCCAGGGTTTTTCTAACCTGTCCTATAACTACAAGAAATGAAGGAAATGAGAAAGGAAAGATAGTAAGGTAGCATGTCCCTCTGTGTTTTCTGTGACAAAGGCAAGGTGTGTCCAGCCAGTGCTCAGGTAGGTGAGCAGATGGAAGTGGGGCAGTAGGTGGTCAGGAGACTGCTGCAGACGAGGGGAGAGCAGGCAGCCCCAGGAGGGCCACTGGCCCCAGCAGAAGGGAGACTGGGTAGGTGTCCCACCGTGGGCCCCACTCACGCACACTGGATCCATAGGAGATGAGCTGGAGACGCTGGAGGTGGCCACAAAGGAGGCGGATATGTTGTCACACTCTCCACCTGACTGAGCTTCTAAGGGGAGTTCCTTCGTTCTTTCAAACACTGACCAAACACAGACTCAGGGGAGCTGATCGAGTGGGTTATGCCCCATCTATAATCCGGGCTTTAGTTACCTCAGGTCAAGTCTGTACCGGGAATGAGAAAGAGCTTTGAATAGAATTAGTACACATTCCCTGTTTATTCACATTTATGTTGCAAAGTTTAATCTCCTCAATAAAACTAATCAAAATAGAAAAGGAAGTGAGGAAAAGCGGATGGCAAGGTGCCTGAACGAGGGCAGAGGACAGGACATCAGCAGGTGGGGGTGGACGTGGTCGTGGTCACTGGCCTCTCCCGCTGAAGGAATGTGGGAGCCCCACTCTGCCAGGTGACCAACTTTAGAAACACACCGTCCAATTCCAAAGGCTTGTGTGCATCTGTTCATTTCTGCTATAACTTGAGAAACTGGGAGGAAATAGCTTTGTGTTTCATGTTTAAATTGCCTCAGTGGTAAAAGAAGGAACAGTGGTAGTGTGAATGAAAACATTAACACACTCTCAGTGTGAGCTGCAGAGAGGACAGGCAGGCAGGTAGCTGACGGGTGCAGGAAGGTGCGGGGTGCGCTGAAGAGGCAGGTGGCGGAGGTCAGAGAGGAGCTGCGGGTCCCTTTGCTTTGGTGTAACTCGGAGAGAAGGACCCTGGAAGCGGTAGTGATGACGAGGGGAGGAGGGCGAGCTGCTGGGACAGCACTGACAGGGAAGGCAGTATGCTCAGCTGACTTTGAGATCCAAGTTTTGGGTGCTGCTTTACATAACAATAGGAATTGAACAAGATTTGCCTATTGAAAGCATCTTTAATCTCACTTCACCAGCTCTTGTGTTGTTGGAGAGACCACTGAATTATATCAGGAAGGAACTTCGCACGTTTTCAAACGGTCTATTTTTAGGGAGCATGAATAATTACACCAGATGGCTGTTTAAATCTGCTGGCATTATGTCTACTGTACATTCATTGTTTAGAAACCCTTTTTGTTAAATTTCAAAGAGAAGTAGGGAGTTGCAGTAGTCCTCACGTTCAGCACTTATCTCTTCTGTGAGCCTTTGTAGAATCTTCCACTGAGAGGTTAACAGAGATGCTGATATAGAGATTTTTAATAAATTGCGTTGGCAATGAAAACAGAGGGAACCCTCCATAAAAGCAATTTTTAACTTCCAGTGGTTTCTAGGGATGTGTGTGTGTGTGTGTGGGGGGGGGAGGCAGACATACTTACAGACATACAGGGTCAAACAAATAAGACCATGAACTCATCCTAGAAAAAGAGCTTCAGGCTTGGCGCCCACAGCTCCCTAAACAGGGGACTGGCCACATTCACAGAGGCAGATGGGTTCGAACGCGGCCCAGGCCTGCGAAACAATGACAATTGCAACAAAAAAATAGCCGGGTGTTGTGGTGGGCACTTGTAGTCCCTGCTACTTAGGAGGCTGAGGCAAGAGAATCACCTAAGCCCAAGAGGTTGAGGTTGCCATGAGCTACAACATCTTGGCACTCTACTGAGGGCGACATAGTAAGACTCTGTCTCAAAAAAGAAAAAGAAAAAAAGAGCTTTATAACTCATTGCTAAAAATCACTGCAATTACCTTCCCCTTGACCATCTGGAGACTGTAGTGATATTTAGAATGAGGTATGCAGCACTTTTTCTAGGATAAGTTCACAAATTTAACTGTCAGATTTTGTATACAGAACATATATATACACCTTTGTATGGCTATCTTGATTTAATTTACTATGATTTTTCAAAATTACTCAGAATAATATTATCAGGGCAAGCTGAGAAAGGTTCACTGGCCTTTTAATTCTCTTCAGCAAATGAAAATGTTTTCTTTCCCTTTGTTTTCTATGTTTCTTTCTCTCTTTTTCCTTCCTTCCTTCCTTCCTTCCTTCCTTCCTTCCTTCCTTCCTTCTTTCCTTCCAACATTGGTTTTTCATTTGTTTATACTATTTAAGATTCTCTCTTTCATATACCTGATCAATGAACTGCAAAGAAAAGCACGTCTCTGGAAAACTAACAAGTCAATCCAGGAAAGCAGGAAAAGCGCAACAAATCACTATTTCTTCCGAGGTTGCTGGTCGTGGGCCTGGTTCAGGACAGGGGCTCTTTGTTCATTCTTTCCTCATCTAGAATTGTCAGGGCCCCTGTAACTTAGCACGGGTGTAGCTGGTTATTGTGTTACAGGGTGAATCTTGGTACAAGATCTGCCTTCTCAGCTGTGATCTGCATGGACCCTCTGAGTTGTCTCTGCTCATATAATCACCTGTCCATTTGCCTGGTGTTTACACATCTGAGGAACTCATCCACCAACACAAACAGCAGACTAAGCATAACATAAAGAATTAATCTGAGCCATGAATAACTTCCAGATGTCTGCGGACTTGGCTCTATATTAAGAGAGAACCACCTTTGCCTAGATAATGCTTTGAAAAAGTTTAGAAGCAGCAAAAATAAATCACGATAGAATTGTGACAGCTGTGGCGGTGCCTGTGGCTCAAAGGGGTAGAGCGCCGGCCCCATATGCCGGAGGTAGCGGGTTCAAACACAGCCCCACCCAAAAACTGCAAAAAAAAAAAAAAAAAAAAAAGGAATTGTGACAGCTGAAATTAAATGTAGAGAGTAACAAGTTTTCAAAGCAAAAAAGAAAAAAAAATTACAAACGTACAAATTTGGAGATATTTAGTGAAGAACAAAGAGCTTTACAGCCTCAAAAAATAAAATCCCTATAGATTTTAATGAATTTTGTGTGTGATCTAGAACATGAATCAGTAATAAAGTGTTTCTGAGTAATTCTGACTGGAAATGATTTTTTAAAGATGAGAGCAGATAACAATTAACAATTACAAAGGAAGCCAGCTTCTGACTCTGTTAGTCAGCAATTTTTCTTAAAAATTTAAGACAAACCATTTAGAGAGGATATCCTGATTACAAGGAAAACCCAAAGGATTCAGCTTTAAAAGCCTGTGGTAATAAGTAACAATAAGAAAATAACTAACTTTTGAGGACAAAAAAATATTTCTCTCATTACATTGTAACCATTTCAAGATAAAAGGTTCAATACTCAATGGAAACAAGGACTGAGAACAGATTGATCAAGAAATCCTCAAGGAACTATATGACTGCAATTTGAAAATATAAATAGTCACTAAAATAAGGACTGTGCAACGTAGATTAAGAAATATTAATAGAGCTTTAGATTGTGGACCTCAGAAGAATTAATATGCACATTTTATATTCTATCCAAATTAGTAACAGTTGAAAAAATAGAATTGTAATTTTAATGTCAATGGAATTTTAGGTGAAGTTTCACAAAATTATCTTCAAGCATATCTGGAAGAGTCAACATACATAAATGCCCCCCCCAAAATCATAAAATTCCATGTCTTACTCCTGTTAACACTCGTAAAGTTAAAATAAGTAAAATTAAATGGTAATCTAGAAATAAATAAGTAAAATGATTCAATAGAAAATAATACTCAGAGATTGAGCGATGTTGGGAATAATGATGTTTTTTGGGGGGAAAGATTTAGTCAGCATCTCACTGACTACGTCAAAATCATGTGCACCTGTATTAACATGTTAATGTAGATACATATAACAACTTCTGGGGGAAATACGGACACGCAGGGATATTCATTCGTAGGAAAGGATTTCACAAGGAGGACTCTAAGTCAGCAAAAAATAAAAATACTAACAATTGGACAAGTAAAATTGACAAGTATAGTATTTATCAAATACTATATCATAGAAATGATTATTAAGAGATTAAAGGCAAATGACTAATTTGGAGATATTTAACATCAAAGCCATGACGAGTTAGCACTGCCTGTATGAGGCTCTTGTAAGTTAAGGGAGGAGACAGTGAACTCCCCGTGGAATAATGGACTAAAGTTACGATGGGCAATTACTACAGAAGGGACAGCAATGGAGGGGCTTTATTACAGATGGAGCCCATGTTTAAAAACGACGTTTCTAATCTGTGATGAAAGCGCTCCACATACTAATTCAATGAGCGTTTATCAATTACCTATGATATGGTAGGCGGGAGCAGGGTGCTAGGGATGAGCAGAACAGAGAACACAGGGAAACATTTACAAAAGAGGAGCAAGTACAAGATTACGTCAGATGACAACACAGTCTGTTGACGCAACAGAGCAGGGCATGGAGTCCCTGGGGCTGGCCGGGGCTCCCTTGGTTGGGGTCTGTAGGGAGCTCTCTCTGGCCTGCTGAAGTGTCAGTGAGACCTGAACCAGCAGAAGGGGCCTCTCACGCAACTGTCTCAAGAATAGTATCTGGGGAACAACCATCAGGCCCCGAGAACAGAAAGATGAACACTGTGGACAAAAGTTAAGAGTATGGGGAAGGGTCAGTCATCAGAGGAAGAAATTGGATCAGACAGGAACAGGGAGGAAGCAACGTCATGGGACAGAACCAATTGGGTTTTATTCTAATAGCAAGAAGATGGGATTGAAAGATTTGAGGTGGGAGCAGTGACAGAATTGATACACTTTTCTAAGGGATTCCTTGGCTGCTCCGTGGACAGTGGATTATCAATGACAAGAATTGAAGAGAAAGAGTTAGGACAGGTGACATTGGACCAGGCAGGGAACAATGGCAACAAAACGGAGCAACACTGACATTTTCTACTTAAGACGTTAAAAAGAGTAAAATAAACAATACAGGCATTGTAACAACGGACGCTCATAGGTAGATGCATGCCTACAATACACCATGTTTGTGTCTATACTCATATTATGTCACATGGTATAGATCAATTTCCTTAGCAATATTTATCAAAATCTTATTAAATAAGTGTATATACTTTGACTCAGCAATTTAACCAAATAAAGAATTATCCCAGTAAGATAATTGCATTGATTTCCAAAAATTTTATGCTACAAATGCATCTCAGTTTTATTTATAATATGGAAAAGTGGAAATGCCTGAACATTTAAGAGATAATTGGTACATTAATCATAATTTGTTCATTTCATAGATTGATTATTCACAAGACATTAGAAATAATGTTGCAAACTTCCACTTAATAAAATGAACTAGCACTGAGTGACCAAACTAAGAAATAACACTTGTCTAGACATCCGTATAAAAAGCATGAAATAGTACTAACCATAATGTGAAAAATTATAATTCATAAGTAGGAGATTGTTACATAATTTTGATACGTTTGCATTTTGTTGTGTTTCTATCATGTTATAAAATAATAATTTTTAAAAAATATTTAAAAATGGACAAGATATGAGATTGGTAACACAGTATTATATTATTAAAACCATATAACACCACCACTAGAGCTATTTGCATTTTATAAAAACTATGAGTATAAACTCTTATAGCAATAAGATTTAATAAAAATATAAGCTTATATTATCGAAAAACTAAATCAGATAGGTCAAAGAGCTGTCGTTTTTTCACTCAGGTACCCTTGAAATTAGTCTATATTGGCCCATCCACCAGCACCGCTCAATGCATATTGGACTTGACATCATGACTGAAATACTCTGGTAGTTTTGCACAGAGACCGGGCTGACCTCACCCTGTCAGCTGGTAAACTCCTCTGCTTTATTCTAACTCAGATCTACAATTTCTTACTCTAGAAAGTTCTATGATCTCATTAATAAGGAGTCTGATATTGCCCATGAGTGTCTCATAACCCCTGAATTTCCTATTCCTATGGCCCGTTTCTGCACCCATCCTCCTGGTCCATCATGAACTCCTAGAACAGCGGTTCTCAACCTTCCTAATGCCGTGGCCCTTTAATACAGTTCCCCTGAGTCGCGACCCACAGGTTGAGAACCACTGTCCTAGAAAGAAGAGAGGTCTGTCTGATCCCCTCTGCTTCCCTAATGCCTGGCCTGGCCCACGCCCTAGAACACAAGAGTGTGCTGAGTGCACACCGAGTGGGCTGAAAGAACGGGACATTGCCAGGCTCATATGTATTATGCGCTTCTGTGTTAGATGTTATTACAGAAATGAGTGATTTGTACATTATTATTTATAAAAAAAATGAATGGAAAATCGCTCAACATCGTTAGGACATTGCAAGCTAAAACAATGGGTACAGCTACCCTCCCACCGGCACTGTTCAAATCTCAAAACACCAAATCTTGCTTCATCCAGGAAGCAACAAGAAGTCCCCTTTACTGCTGATAGGAATCGAAATGGCACAGCCACTTTGAGGAACAGTGTGACAGTCTCTTACAAAGCCACATATACTCTTAATATATAATAGTATGGGAATCATGCTCCTGGGTGTTTATCTAAATGCACTGGAAATTTATATCCACACAAACACTGCCAGCTACTGCTTATAGCGTCTCAATTCGTAATTGCTTTAACATGGAAGCAACTAAGAATCACTTCAAAAGTGAGTGCAAAAACAAACTGTAGTATATCCAGAATAATTTTTCAATTATAGAATATATGAGCTGCCAAGGTACAAAAAAGAGAGAGAGAGAGAAACCTTTATTGTGTGTTATTAATGAAAGACGCCAGTCTGAGTGGGCTGTGTACTGTGTGGCTTCAACTATCAGACGCTTGGGGAAAGGCAAAGCTGTAGAGATGGTAGCAAGTTCTGTGGTTACCAGTGGCTTGTGGACGGGGAAGGAAGGGTAAATGGCTAAAGCACAGGGAATTTTTAGGGCAACGAACTATTTCGAATGATAATATAATGGTGGAGACAGGTGGATTCTGCATTTGTCAAAGCCCATGAACTGTGCCACACAAAGTGTGGACCTGAATGGAAATAATAATGGTAATACTGTACCTGTTGGCTTGTAAATATAAAGGATGCACCAATATTGATTCATTAGGACTAACGAATGTGCTGAGTAACAGACGCCGCAAAGGGAGGAACTGGGAGGGAAGCAGTTAGTGCTCTTTGAACCACCTGCTCCATCCTGCAAACTTGAAACTGCTCAGCGAGTAAATGTACTAATTAGAAGAAGAGACAGGCCAACAGCAAGCTGACTGATTGCTCAACTGAGGTCTGTTCTACAGGGTTCTCAGCCTCACCACTAATTTGAACGGGGCCTTCAGTGGCATTTTAACTGAATACAGAAGGTGGTATGAGGTGTTTTCTATTATATCTGCTCCTAAATGCTCCAGAGCCTAAAAAATTACATGTGTTAGAATAGACTATGCACAATTAGGTGCTCAACAGTCAGAGTCTATTGCTGCTCTGGGTAAATTCCTCTATGGTTTCGCACTGCACGTGGAATAGAGCCCGACTCTCCAGGTCCGTGTAAGCTGGCACCTTGCACCCCACCATGGTCTGCCGTCTCCTCCCTCACCAGCTGAAGCTCCCCCATCCTTCTGTCTATCTCTCTTCCTCTCCATACCTCATGACCTCACTCTTGCTCTTTCCCCTACCTGGAAATACCTTTGTTGGCTTCTTTTCCTGGTTATTATGAGAATGAACAGAAATGGCATCTCTTTCCTTCTAACCGTTCAGGCACCAACTCCTCCTCTCGCTGTGTCTGCTTCCTCGTGCTGCCTCTGGATGGAGAAAGATGTAAAACTTGGAGTAAGGTCACAGAGCACAGATGTCTGGTTAGGTGATCCTAGTACCCAGAATCAATTCTCAATTTTGCCACACCTATGTTGAGAAGTTCACAGAACACAACTTAGGTCTCTGTGGCTTACTTCCTCTTGTATACAATGAGACTTTCAGACTACACGGGGCCTAAAGTCTTGCCCAGCTCCGAAGTCCTTCATCCTTTATGGTTTGAGGTGATTGAGATCCAGCTGGAGAGCCGCTAATTCAGATGTATTCTATTAGCAGTGCAATTTCTGTGCTGATCTATGTCGGTTCAGTGGACTGAAACCACCTTTCAGAGTGACATTGTCACACATCTGGTCAAATAAATTAATATTTCCATCTGGATCGATGCTTCTGGCAGGGACACCAAGTGCTAATGTCACATGAAACAGAAAATGTGTGGTCATTTTGTGCCATTAGGCAATGAAACTGTTGGCGTTCCGTTTTCCTGGAAGGTTTTTTCCCTTCATGAAATCATCCATTAACGTACACCTGGTGTTCTGTGTCATAAAGGGCTGCAGAATCCTCCTCACAGAGCTTTATGTGCCCTTTGGTTTATCACTTTTCTGCGGAAAACATCAACATACAGTAGATAAATAGCCATTTAGGTAAAATATATTCCAATATTACGAAAACCAACATCTGTGATTTGAAACCCTGGTGAATATTCTTGCTGGGAGGAGTCAAAACCCTAACACCCACCTAAGTCAAATCACTGCTCTTTCCAGGGGCTTGGATGAACTTCCCACCAGCAGGATTATGAATTTATTTTTCTTTCTTTCCTTGAAACAAAGTTTGATAGTAATGATACGGTAACTGGCCGTGTCTCGCAATCCCCTGCCCCATCTGTATATGCTTCCTGCTTTGAAGATCGGCTTAGCTGAGCATGATGGACCTTGACATTTGAACTGGCCCTTAAAACTGTCACATCTTAAGGACTTGACCCTTCACTCTGTCACTGGAGGCTACACAGTTTGTGGCAAATGGGTCACTGGTAGCAAAGAACTGGACGCTTCATAAAGACAGTCTCAGCTGTCTGTTAAGCCCCAGAAAGCCCCCACACCAGAGGGAGACATGGCATGTTAGGGACCTTTTCTAACACTGGTGTGAGATCTTACTGTTCTTCCTCAACCAGAGCCTGGTGAGGAAAATGTTAATGGTGAAAAGAGAATGAGCGGGTGGAACTGAAGAAGGGAGATTAACTATTAAGCCAAGTTGCCTTCATTGCCAAAAGAATCATTTGTATTTCTCAAATATACAAGGAAATAGAAACTCCTGCTGGGAAATAAATAACTTACTTTGAAGGACCTGACACATAGTATTTTCTTGATAAGTATTCATCTTCTTCTTTATTATAAAATGAACTTCATATTCTATTTGCTGAACTCTGAGGACAGTGTGTTTTTTGATGGCTCTCTGTGGTGTGGGTGATGCCTTGGGGAGACTGCCGTGAAAGGGACACTGTCTCTCACTTCATACAACTTCTGGTCTACCGGGGAGGCACAGGGCAAGCAGGCTAATCCACAGACTTGGTGGCTCGGTGCTCATAGCACAGTGGTTACGGTGTCAGCCACATACACCAAGGCTGGTGGGTTGGAACCCAGCCCAGGCCAGCTAAGCAACAATGACAACTGCAATAAAAAATAACTGGGCGTTGTGGCAGACATCTGTGGTCCAAGCTACTTGGGAGACTGAGGCAAGAGAATCGCTTACGCCCAAGAGTTGAAAGCCTAAGTGCATGTGATTGATGGGAGGACCCTAGTCCATGCGTCCAGCGCAGGTATCTTTTCCTGTTCTCCCTACAAACACTGTACACTTACAACTCTTGTAAATGCCTGTTGGGTTATAATTCACTGTCCAATACCCTGCTGGTCTGTAATTTTTCTTTCTGGATAACATTTGAGTTCTGTTTGAGGGAAATCATATTAATTAGATTGAGAAGGAAAGAGTCTCTCTACGCAGACCTGTCAGAGTGTACAGGTAACAGTCCACATGCCATCAACGTCCGCTGTCAGGATGCCGGAATCCTGTAATCCCTGCTGCTGACGTTAGAGTGAAAAGTGAAGATTGTGATGCAGCAGGACAATTGTAGCCTGGGTGTAGGGGCAGTGGGACAGTCCCCTTCAGGTGACATCCCACAAGGACAAGGAGAATCACCTTCCATGGTAGCTTTGCAAGAAAGAAGTCCCCGGAAGCCAGCAACCACACTCAGCAGGTTGTTTGAGAAGAAGTAAAGCACTGAGAAAACGCTGTATTTCAGCAAATACATGAAATATAACCGCAGCTGAGGGATACAATTCACGACGGCTTTCCAAGTGTTGGAAATGGGTTCCCAGAGAGGAAGAGGGTTTCATAATGAATAAAGGCAAAGGTGTGTTCACTACCTAAACCTGGAGTGTCTCTCCTGGGCCTGAATGGGAACATGGGTATCAGAGCAGAGCTACACCGTGTGGGGCACTCACAGTGAACACGCCAATTGGGGGGACGGGGGGGGGGAGGGAGCACACGGGGCTTGGAGAGGATGCAGAGGCTGTGGGCACCAACAACTCCAGCCCAGGTCTGAGAGGGCTCTGTGCCAGGATGTCCCGACAGGCTGGAGAGAAGGAAAGTCAACATTTCTGGATTGAGGAGAAGGAGGAACTGAGCAGCCAAGTGCTGTGCGTCTCACGGGTCATCATGTCTAGGCTTTGTAGAAATGAATACTATATTTGTGTGAGATTTTCATATTTTTAGCTTCCTAAGCAGCCCCAAGTCAGTTCACTGGTCAATTTGCTTGTTAAACAAACATTTTTGAGCCCAAACAATGCTCTTGGAACTTGCCTAAGCCCTGAAAATCATTGAGGACATCAAAGTCCATGTCCTAGTGGAGCTGACGTTCAAATGGTAGACAGAATTATAAACTGAAGTGCAAATGCCTTTAAACTGAACTCCCACGGAGGAAAAGGAGCAGAGCAAAGGGAGATTAATGGGGTCGATATTTTACGGCAAAGTCCTTCTCTCCTCTACTCTTACCAAAGAAATGTTCTTTGTCATTATTTTTTCAAAAGCTTATAACTAAGATTCTGAGCAGAAAAACGCTGGCTGGCGCTGGTAACGAGTCTGACCAGGCCTCTTCTCATTCTGGGTGGTATGAGGATGCATGTGTATTTCTGTGATAGTTGGGCTGCCCTTCAGATTCCACTGAGAGCTTTCTAAAGCAGTTTCCATCTGTCTGCTATTACATGCTCAGGGTCAGGTAAGCTAGGAGTAAATAAGTGGAGAAACTAATGGATAAAGGAATGAATGAAACAATCTAAGTATCACAGGATCAATTATTCCAGGATCATCATAAATGGAATGATGTAAATTTCATAAATTTTGAAATTACAAAAATAATAAAATGCAATTTGCTTGCCATCCCAACCTTCCTGATGACGAGGTTCAAATCCAGACGTCTGTTAGGCCTTTTTCCATTCCTTGCCTTATCTCACCCAGAAGAATGGGGCTGCGCCCTAGCGGGTACTTAGGTGATACGCCCTAGATCCCGGCACTTGGCATCTCCAGTCCTTTTTCTCTTGCTGGGTTCTCAGGGTGCAGTGCCAGGGCCTATGTTCAGATTCACTTTCATTCATGCCAGGCCTGCCTGGATCTGAGGTGCCCATCCCCAGTCAGCTCACTGTCATTCCTTAGAAATTCCTGAGACTTGCCACGTGAAGGGATTGAACCAACTTTGTAAACTTCCTGAGTGATTTTTCCCTCTCTCAGACAACATAGGACAATGCTATCAAAAGCCCTATGGGTTCAGAACAAGAAGCTAACCCAATGATACATATATTCTAACTTTAAAATAAGAAAATATGAAAAAATGGGGCTGGAGTTGAGGAAAGGGTTTTCTGCCTTTGCTGGTGAGCCCAGGTAATGGAGGGACGGCACCACCAAGGACAGATCTGGGAGCTGACCAGCAAAATTATCTAATTTCTACTTGCATGGTTAATCTAACAACAAAAGTATATATTGCTCGTGTAATCCAAGGTAAATTTAATAAAGTTGAAGGAAGCAAATAGCGCTAAAAATGAATCTAATGTTAAGTTAAATTAATATTTTTAAAGCATGACATATCGAAAAATCCAAACATAATTTATGCTTTGTCTGAATAAACAATGGTAGTAAAATCTGAAAAATATATAAGAATGTGTTTGAGATAAGAAATTTAACATGAATTTCTTTTTGTGGCACGTGGGAACAGCATATTGCTTCATACAAAGACGAACATATAATTTGCAAATGGAAAAGAAAAATAAATCATTTGAAACATTATGTCCATTGCTTCAACAGAAGTATTGCACTTTTAGAAACCTTTCCTAGGGCCATGATTTAGCAGTCCTACAGAGAGGAATGTGCAGAGATCTCACTTTTGTTAATCAAACCGATGGAAACGAGTTAAATGTTCATATCAATAGCCTGTACAAAATTTGACCCATATTGGTTTTTTATATTGGGTTGGAAAGATGCCTGTACCACGTTTTGGAGTGAAAACAAAACACAAAAAACTATGGAATAATCTTCCTTACAAAATGTATCAGTTTGTGGCAGAAGAAACATAAAACAGAAGGGAAGAAGAAGATGAGCGAGTTCCTAAAAGAGAAATCCTAGGGATGCAGAGAGAGGTTGCTTTCATTAGAGGAAAGATGACTTGACATCTGCATTGATGATTTTGTGGCTTTGAAGGAATGTCTATAATTAACAGTTATACTGTTTATGTATCTATTCCAATGTTAATGTTTTTCTTGTACTGGTATAGATCGACAAATCCTGCTGCACCCCTATTGAGATGCTGAAGGTGTTTGGAGATGGAGTTTGGGGAGGGTAAGTTGTTTTAGCCAAGGACTCCCCAGTGACGATGCAGGGCAGCTTTCTTCCTCTCTGGTCCAGCTGCCACGCCCAGGCACAGTGAGAAGGTGGCTGTCTGTCCGGAGGACAGGGAGAGCGCTCCCAGAGAACCGAATTAGTCAGCACCGAATTAGCCCACCTCGTGGGCTCTCCAGCCTCCAGAGCTGTTAGGGGTAAATTCATCACAGGTATTTCATTACAGCAAGCCAAGCGAAGACACCAAGCCACCTATTCATTCTCTATTGCCACATAAAAGAATACCTCAAAACCGTTTTTATTCGTCAGGGATTCAGAAGCAGCTTGGCTTGGTGGTTCTACCTCAATATCACTTTCTACTGAGATACAAGCAGGTGAAGAGCTGGCGGGGCCTGCAGGGTGAACTTCCAACACGAGTCCCACAGCGGCCACCAGAGCCCTCCACACTGGGACAGCTGTTGGCTCTGGAGGCCTCAGCACTCAGTGCAGAGGCATCTCCCTACAACACGGCGCGCTGTCCCGTGTACCCTGAATATTTGTTTTGTATTTTTCATCTACACATTTCTCTGTGCTGTACTTTAAGGAAAACTAATTATTACATAAAAACTATTTTTTTCTAAATATGTAGAAGTATAATCTACAAATAAAGTTGTATGTATTTAAGGTGTATAGCTTGATGACTTGAAATAATAACCATGATGGCTAATATATCCCTTACCTGACACAGCTGTTTCCTTCCTTCCTTCCTTCCTTCCTTCCTTCCTTCCTTCCTTCCTTCCTTCCTTCCTTCTTTCCTATGGTAAGAATACTTAAGACCTACCCTCTTAGCAAACATTAAGTATGTAATCACGCCCCTTTACCCCCATCACCCTGTTTCTCACTGCCCCAGCCCTTGACAACAGCCTTGCTCCTCTTTGCATTATGAGTGTGACTACGTTAGATTGAAGATGTGAGTGGGGTTAGGCAGTGTCTGTCTTTCTATGTCTGGTTTACTTACTTAGCACAATGCCCACAGGCTCATTCACATTGCTGTCAATGGCAGGACTACGTTCTCCTTAAGGCTGAACATCATCCTCTCTGTATGTGTGTGTGTGCAGCGAAAAATATATATACACATTTTAAAATAGGAAAAAAGTTATTTAAATTATAGTATTCAATATATACTAATAACATGATCACAAGTCACACTGAGCACTTCTTATAATTGGAGAAGTCAAATGTGACTTGAATATTAACAATTTTAATACAGCTTTTTCTTTCTTAAAATGTGTAACTTCTTTAGCAACCTCGTGTGTGTGTGTGTGTGTGTGTGTGTGTGTAATAACAATTTCTACCAGCACACCACCGTGAATACACTCAGCCTCACCTGGCCTTGATTTTTCTCTTTACTATGTCTTACGTGCTACTAATCCTACATGAAGCTTGTCATATCTCTAACTTCATTTCACCTTCTTAATTGCAAGAGTTCCATTTGGATCACATTTATATTTGCCTGACATTTTGATTGTTTCATTTCCTTTACTCAGTTTTTCACTTCCAATTTATTACTTTTTAATACATTCAACATATCAGTTATTTCGTGTTTAGTATACAATGATGTAAATATGTAAACTTGTCGGGCACAGGGGCTCACTCCTGTAATCCTAGCACTCTGGGAGGCCAAGGCAGGAGAATTGCTTGAGCTCAGGAGTCAGAGATCAGCATGAGCAAGAACAAGATCCTGTCTTTACTAAAGAACACAAAAACTAGCTGGGTGTTGTGGTACTACCTCTAGTTTCATCTCCTCGGGAGGCTGGGGCAAGAGGATCTCTTGAGCCCAAGAATTTGAGTTTGCTGTAAGTGATAACACCACTGCACCCTACCCAAGGCGTGTGTCTTTACCTCTCAAGTCAACCAAGACCAAGAATCTGATGACATGTGGTGTTGGCCCTTTTGGGGGAAGCAAATGTTCTTTCTCAGCTTTGGTGGAAATGGAAATTGATATGACCACTGTGGAGAGCAAGTTGGAAATTTCAAATAAACATCAAGTCAACAAATGAACAGAATTTTTAACCCAATAGTTGCATTTCCAGAAATTAGCTGTGTGGGTGCACCTGCATATGTGTGACCTCCTGTGGGACAGGCAAGATTATTCACTATAGCATTATTTTGATTAAAAGGAAAAGACCAGAAACTGCCTAAAGGGCTACACATAGAGTTTAATTTAAAAGAACATGATATACACATATGATGTAATATAAAGAGAACTACGATAAAAACCGTCAGGTGTAGGGGAACACCTGTATTGAGGCATTACATATTTCTTTATACATCTTTATTTACCTACCTATGTATAATTTGGATTTTTTTAAACTTATAAGCACAGTGCCTAGAAGACAAAATGAAATGAAATGATAACATCAGTGATTTTCTTAAGTCTCATAATAACTGCCCTCAAAGTACATGAGGAAACTCAGGTGTAGATGATGGCCTGAGATGTCCCCATCACCTAGGCAATGCCAGGATGCCAGGATGTGTGTGCTCCAGGGAGGCTGGTCTTCCGGCTAGGAGCGTGGACCTGCCCACATCCTGGGCACACACCAACTCTGCCTTCCTCTCCACTGGGCTTTCCCAAGAGCTTTTCAACGGAATGAGAAACTGCTTATTTAATAACTGTTACTTTTCCAGCAATATTAAGCAAATAAAATGACTTTTTAATAAGATAGTCCCTGTTGCCAGAAAATTGAGTATTTAGGGGATTTCAGAACATGCATTTACTTTAACCGATAGAGCAGAACATCTTTTATAATAAGCATCCTCTGTGTGGAGGAATATGCATTTACACACATGAATGTTCACGTGAGCAGGGTTGAAAATGAGTCTCGAGTACACATTACTCATTTTAAAGACCTTCCTCCCCCTCACCACTCCCAAATATGGCTAGTGGGGTAAACAAATATCTTCTACTGGGTCCACATTTAATTTGAAATCAGTGAAATGAGGATTTTCCTCCCATAAACATGTTTTCACTTGCCAAGTACAGTGCAAAAAGTCAAAACCGAAAAATTCTTTTTTCTTTACTTTTTACAGAAAGACACTTCAATAATTGATCCTAAGGATTTTTCATGAATCACCATCAAAAATAATTCATAATTTTTTTTAAGGGATTATTTGTTTTATGAGAATTAAAGGACAAACTGAGGGGTGCAGTTACATTTCTTGGTGCAGAGGAGTTTCTGGGCAGATGAGGCAGAGGAGCGTGTCAGGGCTGGGGGAAGTAGGCGGCAATTTCTGCCTCTAGCCTTTCTCCCCATTTCAAAAGACAGAAACTGCCATGATAATAGCAAGCCCAGAAAGTCTCCAGGCTCAGATAGATCAAAGTTTATCTGCCTGGGTTTGAAATTAGTCCCTGCAGAAGTTTCGTGTTCTTGCCAATTTGAAATCCATCAACCGAGTTACAAAGAGCTGCCCGGAGGTGATCCACGCAGCATGGGGCGGCCTCACGTCCTGGACACTGTTTTCTTTCAGTTCTGGGGCTTTTTGCTTTAAAGATCACACAATTATGAAGTTGAAAAGAACCCCAGAAGTTACCTGATCAACACTTCTCATCTTATTCAAAAGAAACTGGGATGCATCCTCAGGATGGTCCCAGCTGCCCCCTAACTGAGCTGAGCACAGGTCCAGTCTGGACGGTCTCCTCCCCAGGTCCCTCAGTCCTACGCTCCACCCCGGTGATGGTTCAGAGGGCTCCATGGAAGTGGCACCGCAGTGCCTTAGGGGGTGGCAAGGAGGCAGACGCTCAACAGTTGTTTCCAGAATTCAGTCTCACTTGTCTTCTCTTCCATCTGGAAAAACACATTTTACCTTTATAGTGTAGTATATTTGATACAGGACAAGTGGCATCCCAGCCAGCTCGTGGAGCTGGGGGCCCAGATAGGCTGCCTCTGCCGTGGAGATTGATGTTCTGGGGGTGGCAGCGAGCAGCGGAACCAGCAGGCTGGGGGAGGGGGCTGCAGGAGGCTCCAGCACCCAGAGGGGACAGACAACTGCTGGGGAGACACCAGCTCCTTATTGTCACCCTCGGAAGAGTGCTGTTGTGTCACAGCTCACAGTAACCTCCAGCTCCTGGGCTTAGGTGATTCTCCTGCCTCAGGCTCCTGAGTAGCTGGGACTACAGGCACCCACCACAACGCCCAGCTATTTTTTAACCTTTATCCACTTCTCTTTTACTTTCTTTCTTTCTTTCTTTCTTTCTTTTTTGAGACAGAATCTCACTTTGTCGCCCTGGATAGACTGTGGTGACATCACTGCTCTCAGCAACCTCCAACGTCTGGGCTTGAGTGATTCTCTTGCTTCAGCCTCCCCAGTAGCTGGGACTACAGGCTTCCGACACAGTGCCCAGCTATTTTTTGTTGTTGTTGTTGTTGCAGTTTGGTGGGGGCTGGGTTTGAACACGCCACCCTCAGTGTATGAAGACAGTGCCCTACTCACTGAGCCACAGGCGCCTCCCAATAGCCCATTTTCTAGGCCTGGTCAATTTCCTATAAGTTTCCTAGGCCTGGGAATGAAAGGCATTGTGGGCATTCCTTCATGTCCCAGACATGTCCCAGACACTAAAATGTAACTACCGAGTATCCCAAATAGTCACAGAGAGTGCCAGACATGCTAAATGTAACTGCTGAGTATCCCAAATACTTCACAGAAGGTCCCAGACATGCTAAAATGTAACGACTGAGTGTCCCAAATAGTCACAGAAGGTCCCAGATACACATGTAACTATCAGCACCCTAAATGCAACTACAGAGGGCCCCATGTGACATTTAAACCCCTAGACAAAGAGTCCAGAGAGGGACAGACAGGAGGAGAGAGAGCACTTTTCTTTCCTGACTGGAGTTTTCCCGCTCTGCCAGGAGCTTTGGTGTTTCTGTATTCTTTTCTGTAAATAAATCCTGTCTTACCACTGATCTGTGATCTGCAGATTTATTCTTCAAATCACTGAGACCAAGGACCTACTGAAGACGAAATTCCGGTATCATATTCATAAGCAAATAATTATTTGGAGGTAAAATACTAGGGTTATTATTTTTTAATAGAATTCCTAATAACATTATATCAGGCAAGGAAACAGGAAATCGCTGATATTCAGCCAGTTGACCTATAAAGAAGAGAGAGAATAGCAGGCAGTGTAATAGGGTTTAAGTTAAAAATACATGTTCAAATCTTGAAACTGAGGTGAAAGATTTTTGGAGATTTTGAAGCTCCACTTTAATTATTTTCTTTAGTAATATAACATTATAACATTACTTCAATCTCATCACTAGCTTAGCTCTTTATTAATTTGCTGAATCTTCCATTCTGTTTAAATCCCTTTAAATCATAATATAGCCCCACCTTCTACATACATGAGTGTACACAAGGTTGGACAACTAAGTTCACAGACGCACTCTAGAAAAGTACTACGTGCCTCCGTGCTGAACATCGCTGGGGTCACCCTCCAATGCTCCCCTTGGCCATCAGGTGACTCATCAAGGAGAAACACAGCACTTTTAGGATGAGTCTCCGAGCTATGTAATGACCATTCACAGTGCTCAGCAACTCAACTCCAGGCCCATCTTTCCTTATTCCCCTTCCATTCCATCCAATTATTTAAAACACATAATGATCCATAGATATGGAGCATGTTTTCCATATCTGTAGGTCTGTGTACGAATGTAATGATCATTAGCTCAAAGCTTCTCTCTCCTGTCTTAAATGGAAATAGATAAATTCACTTTTCCTTGGCCTGACACCACCCACACCTGAGCTACTGTTAACTAAAATAACAAGGCTTACATTTTGGGAAAAGGGGCGCTTTCTTTCTCCTAAGGGGTACTAGGCAGCTGGGCGGCCAGTCCAACAGGCTGGAAGGCAGAGCAGCTGCACAAGCCAGGCACGGTGTGTGCACGTGTGCGTGTGTGTGCACGTGTGCGTGCGTGCGTGCGTGCATGTGTGTATGCATGCGTGCTTCCAAAGACAGGCAAAAGGAACAAGATTCATACTGAGCCGGGTGGCTACCTATACATATTCAACAGGCTATCGAAGGACTCATGAATATTCATGAAGGAAGTTATGCGCATGTGCAATTGAGTTTTATCTCTCTGTCCTCAGCTTTAAGGTGTTTCTGGGGTGGTCCGCTGGGACAAGAGGAGTCCACCCAGTTAGCAGAGGGCTGAGGATTTCATTTCTAGTTCACACTACTGTCAACAGAAAAGAAGCCATACTCAGTCATTTAAAGAGGTTTATTTTGAGCCGGATTGGAGGACCCTGGGGACCATGACCTGGAGCCACATCCTGGAAGTCTCGAGCGAGCACGTGGACTCTGGGTGGCGGAGTTACAGTTTGGTTTTACACATTTTAGGGAGACAGGGATTACAGGCGAGGTCATGAATCAAAACATGGAAAACATACATTGGTTTGGTCCCAAAAGCTGGGACATCACAAGTGTGTGTGTGTGGGGGGGGGTGTTGGGTTGTGGGTGGGTTTAAAGATTCTTTAGCTGACATGTGACTGAAAGAGTTAGGCTCTGCCTAGAAGACCAAGAGTCGCTGAAAAGGAGTGCTCAAGGTCCAGGGTCTGTTAGAGACAAACTACCTGACAGATCCCATGGTTGGTTCTGTATATCAGAGACCTGCAGGTGGGTCTTGTACAGCCTCAGGCCTGTTGGTGAGTCACAGAGGACATCCCTGAGAAGGGGGCGTGATGAGGCAGGTCTGACCCACTGTCTCACGGCCAGCAACTCAGTTTTAGGGATTCTCTTGGCCAAGAGGGGGTTCAGTGGGTGAGGATGGATTTTACTAAATAGGGTTGGGAGAAGGACCTAGTGTGAACTGCACTTGAGTTTGCAGAAACAAAGGGATGGAGACTTTTTAAAAGGCGAAGGTGTGCTGGGGAAGGGCCCTGGAGAGGCTGAGGAAGGGTGGTGCAGGGAAGAGGCCTCCTGGATTAGTTAATTGATGCTCATCTGAAGAACAAACTTCTCTTACCTTTATGGCAGGAGCCAGTGGTGTAATTAAGGTCTGGGAGAGGAAGATTTATCAACCTGAATATTAGCATTTCAAAAAGATGAGGTGGCTCCCAAGTCCTTAGAAAGGCAGTTTAGGGTGGAAGATTTTGCATCTCAAAAGACAAGATTCCTGATTACAAGCTTCTTTTCTTTTCTTTTCTTTTCTTTTCTTTTCTTTTCTTTTCTTTTCTTTTCTTTCTTGTTTTTTCTTTGACAGAGTTTCACTACGTTGCCCTGGGTAGAGTGCTACGGCATCATAGCTCACAGGAACCTCAAACTCTTG
>CAUYPK010086778.1:0-23953 GCA_963574355.1 Loris lydekkerianus | reverse complement strand
TCGCATGGTAGGGCAAGTGGTTGCTACCAGTATGCAAAGGCAGGGTATCTCAAGAATATCCTTACAAGGGTACATGTGAAACTTAGTAAATGTAGAATGTAAATGTCTTAACACAATAACTAAGAAAACGCCAGGAAGGCTATGTTAACCAGTGTGATGAAAATGTGTCAAACGGTCTATGAAACCAGCGTATGGTGCCCCATGATCGCATTAATGTACACAGTTATGATTTAATAATAAGAAAAAGAAAAGCTTCTTAGGGGAGAAGATGCTTAAGTGCAGTCTCAAAGAATGGGTGTAGAGTGGAAAGGAAGAAGAGGGGAAATAGCATGTTCCAGGCAGAGGAAAGGCATGACAGAAGGCAAGGTGCAAGGGTAACAGGGCAGAATTTGTGAATTCTGCTGTATATTCATGCTCCAGAGTGTGCCTGACTCACAGTAGATGCTTCCATATTTAGTTGCTTCAAAAGAACAAAACTTTGGGATGAGAAAGATATTTATGTTTGTCTTCTATTTGGCTCTTACACCCCAATGGTACCCTTTCTTTAGTCTTTCCTAGCCACATCTTCAGCTCTCTACTTATTTAGCTCTTACTTTTTACCCTCCTCATACTTGTTTTCAAGATAAGGACAATAATGTCTGTGGTGTTCAGTGGTTGTGAGTCCAGGAGGTCAAGTTCATGAAACTCCTGGTGCCCAGTTAAGTTCAGAGAATGGTATAAATGGCTAACAGTTTCCCACACATTGCTTTTCTCAACAATATTTACGTTTCTTTGATGGGTCACGTTTTAAATCAAAGGAATGATTCCTTGATTGTGCACTTAAGGGTAATCCTTGGGATGGTCTCATCTGAAAGAATGTTGCATGAGGTAAATTTGTCAAAATACTAGTAATAATAATAGTTTATGTTTATTGGATGTTTATTCTGTGCCAGGCACTGTATTAAGTGCCAGAATTTGCAGATTAATCATCATTCACATGATGTATTTACACAGCTTTTATCAGACATATTCCAGCTTTTCTTTATTTTTTTTTTTAAAGGTTTTTTTTTTTTTTTTTTTTTTTTTTTTGGCAGTTTTTTGGCTGGGGCTGGGTTTGAATCTGCCCCTCTGGGGTATAGGGCTGACGCCCTACTTCTTTGAGCCACAGGTGCCACCCAATATTCCAGCTTTTCTTAATAAATTTCTCCCAAATATCTAAAAAGTGTTCTCAATTATACATTAGGCTAAGCGTGATGGCTCACACCCATAATCCTAGCATTTTGGGAGTCTAGGGCAGAAGATTGTTTGAGGCCAGGAGTTCAAGACCAGCCTGGTCAATACAGCAGGCGTCAGCTCCACAAAAAAAAATAAAAAAAAAAAAAAAAAAAAAAAAAACTAGTTGGGCACAGGGTCCCATGGCTGCCGTCCTAGCTCCTGGAGAGAATGGAGCAAGAGGATTGCTTGAGTTCCCTGCACTGTGTTTGTGGCACTTCACTTTAGACTGGGTGACAGAAAGAGATCCAGTTTCTTTAAAAAATTATAGATTAAATAGAAATTAGTCATTTATTCATGGCACATTTTTAGGTGTATTAAAATCTCTATATTTCACACAATAACCAAGTGATTCAATTTTGCAATGGTTAAAATAATTATTCTGATTTTTCTGTGCAACTTTTATATTTCAGATAAAATAGAGATAGATGAGTAAAATTTAATGATGCTATGAAAAATGCTAGGAAAATGTCCCAAATGCTTTGGAAATCCTTGCATTACTATCTGAGCTAATGAACAGGCACCACTGTTTGAAAATATGAGGAGCCTATTTCCAGGCAGTTCGCATAAGGCAGGGCCACCAAGGCTCTAGGAGTGAGGGTTTCTGCCATATAAATAGAGAGGAACCTGCCAGACCTCTGTTGAGTAGATACCCAGGTTGAGCCCAATAGTAAAGAATGTTCTGGGGGTGGTAGCAACCAGCATTCTAATAAGGAAAGAAGGCTTAAATAGATAACCCTGTTCTAAAACTAAGGGCTAAGTAAGCTACTGTTTGTTATTTATTCTTTTTCTTTCCTGTTTGTAGAATGAACCCTGAGTGCTTTTTTTCCTCTCCAGTATCTCTTTAGCTTCTGCTCACTGTGATGAACTTTTGGCCTGATGAACTTCAGTTAACATGGTCTCAGAACTGTAGTCTGTGCTGCTGTCTTTGACTCAAGGAATGTCTCCTACCACGTTTGGCTCAGCCATAACATGGTTACCCTGTTCCACTATGTACTTTGTCCCCTTGCTCCAATATTGTTTTTATTTTATTTTTTTTTTCATGCTTAGATTTTATTATTAACGGAACATGTTCCAACCCTCTTAATCTGTAACAATGCATATGGAAAGTTAGTCCATCAGTAATACGTTTGAAGTTTAATGTGGATGGCAAAAGATGGCATCCTAACTTCATCTCTTTATGGTCAGGAGTCATTGTTCTGCCCTCAAAGATAATCTGTCGCTTGCCTTTCACTTTTCCCCAGAGTAGCTTGTTGGCCTGGCAGGTTCACTTCAGGCACAGACTGAGCAAGGCCTTTCTGCACCTCAAGAATCTGACATTGGACCAGGACTTTGAAAATCCTTTCCTTGAGTATTTATGGCCTCTTCGCCCTAAGCAAGCTTCTGCAATACAATACAAGGCCCGTTAGGACATAATTCATTTAGAATCCCTAGAGACGTGAGGCTTGGAAGGCAGAACTCAAATTTCCTTGCTTCCTCAAATTTCCTCCATGGACCCAGGAGAGACACTCTCCAAGGTAAATACAGCTCCTGAATTTATCTGAACCAAACATGTAGTGAAGAAACTCTCAGAATCCCTAGAGCATCCCTGTGTGCAAGCCAGCCTGGGCATGAGCACTTTTTTTTAATCTGGGAAGCTTGATTTTAATAATTCTTTCTTAGTAATTCTACACAGTGTGCTGAGCATATCACATCATTTAGTTTTAGCCTTCATCATTTTAAGAATATTGAATTGCAGATAGTTTTTCCTATAAAAGTTATTTTCCCTCTTACGTAAAATGGGTATGGATCCTATAGCTATTCTTATATACAAACATAATATATAAGCATATAAATGCCATAATTGTTATTTCCAGGTACAGACAATAATGTACCAGTTACATCTGTGTTACTAGACAAGTATGTACTCTGTCAGGTTGAATTTTTTTGTCAGTGAATATTTGCTACACTGTACCTATAGGACCTTTACAAATATATTTAAGTGAGTTGGCTATAATTGTTTATATAGTTTTTATATAGTTTTTTTCTTACTATTCATCAATAAGAGGGTACAAATGATTAGGTTACAATGTTTGTGTTTGTTAAGGTCCTTGGTGTAGTTGTGTACTCGGACACGTGCTGTATACCCTTACAGCGTGTCTATTAGGTGGGAGCACACCAAGCCCCCATCCTCTGCCCTTCTTCTTCTCTCACCCTGTCCCTAACTTGAATTATATTGAGTTTTTCCATTGTGTGGACATGCTAGTTCGCCTTCTGACTTCATTTTAGTATTGAGTCCATTGGATACTTGCTTTTCAGTTCTTACAATACTTTAAGAAGAATGTTCTCCAACCCCATCCAGGTTGATACAAAGGATGTAACATCTCTGTCTTTTTTATGGCTGAATAATATTCCATAGTATACATATGTCACAGTTTATTAAGCCATTCATGGGTTGATGGGCACTTGGGTTGTTTCTACACTGTAAATTGGTGATTGTCAACTGAGCAGCAATAAACAGTCTAGTGCAAATGTTCCTGTGATAAAATGATTTTTTTTTCTGAGTAGATGCTTAGTAATGGGATTGCAGGATCAAATGGAAGGTCTATTTTGAGTTCTTTGAGGGTTGACATAGGACAGGTTTAGTTGGAGTTAGAAAGAACATCAGAGAAGTCACACTACTTTTGTGAAAGAACCTAGCACCAAGTATTCATAAGCTTAATCAGATAACAAGGCTACCTTGCAGATACTGTGAAGTTTCTTTCCCAAATCTTTCATCTGAAGTACTAAGGATGGGCACAGCCAGGCATAGGTTGTTTCTTCCATAAAAGTTACAAGAAAATTACAAACAAGTCTTTAGTGATACAGAATTCCCAGTAACCTGGGAATCTTTGCAACTGATTTCCTCTTATTAAAATCAGTATACCTTTCTTATGGCTGCATTTAAAAAAAAAATTATTGAAGATAAGTGAGCTCACTTTTCATCAGTGATCAAATCTGAACTTCCAAGTGTGATTCCTTTTTGTATTCTTAAAATCTAAGCTTCTTCTTTCTTGTCTATCCAGGGAAGGACTTAATCCCTACATTTTCTTCTACTCCTGTCTTTGAGTTTCCTCTGCATTAATGTACATTTTGAAAGAATCTTCCTTGTCTATGATAATGTTCAATATGACATAATAATTACTTTGAAAAATATTGTCTTAGTCATTGGTAAGTATGATGACTCTGATATTATAAGACTGGGGGAGGAACGTGGTAACCACGCTATTAGAGAGCAGTTTTCTTGGCATTGGGCACATAGTTTTGTTTGGATAATGGCAGTTCTCAGTGTAGCTTCATTGGCACTGGTGAAGGTTAAAGCACCACTCGCATTATAATGTTACCTTTTAGGCACAGAGTTTATCAGTTACAGAAAGGCTGTCATGTGCTCTTGCACCGCTTGTTTGATGGTTGGTTCTGTAGGAAGAGTAACACTGAATTATTTCTTACTCTGGATGTCACACTTTGATAAAACAGATTTGTTGGTGGAAACCTGAAATCTGTGAAACTGTTTCATCCAGGCTTCTGTGCTACGCCATTGTGATTCAGACATCCATTAGAATTTATATATTGTGATAGTATAATGCAATTTGCATATTCACCAAGAAGCAAGAAATTATTCCTTTTCTTCCCTTTGATGCTGTGAGGTCAAATATGACATGCATACTAAAGTTTGTGTGATAATTATCTTTTGGAGGTGCCATTTTCATAGGCATTTGTGTGGTTACTACATACGTTCTCATGATAATGAACCTCTGGCCGAACTTGAAGAAGAGAGAAGGGGAAAACTGAAGTGGGTACAGATGAATTCTTTAATAACTAGGGATTTGTAGGAAGAAATAGTAGATGAGGGGAATTACTTTGAAAAACAAAACTTAATGAAACAATCCTTCATAATATTTAGTGCCATATACTCCACTACCTAATTGCATAAATGTAATTTTTTTCTTTTCTTTTCTTTCTTTTTTTTTTTTTTTTTTATTAAACCCTAGGTGTGTACATCAATGCAATAATGGGGTACAATGTGTTGGTTTTATATACAATTTGAAATATTTTCATCAAACTGGTTAACATAGCCTTCATGGCATGAATAAATGTAATTTAATTTGATTTGCACAGGAATCTGTAATGCAGACACTATTGTTGCACATATATATATATATATATATTTTTTTTTTTTTCAGGGATATGGATTCACCAAAGGTAACTGAATAAATAAAACAAGGCCTAAATCTGAATCAAATACTCTTTTTAATCCAACCTTGTTATGTTGCTCATATAGAAGTCACATTTGCCTCCAAGGCAAAACTGGTGGACCATCAAAGGAAACTTCTAGAGTTTGCTAAAACTTACTGGCACTTTTAACATAGGGTATTTTGTTGATTTAAAATAGTCATAGCAGCTCCTTTATTTTTTCCCAGGTTCTCAGATAATATTCTATTTATAGTTTTCATAAACGTATTTAAGTCTCAACCGAAGTGGGCACCTATGTACAGCATTCTTACAAGCTAGTTAAATACGTCGTTGGATACACTTAGCAACGCATTCTTGTTGTTTGGCCACACTAATTGTAAGATTCCTGCTTTCTTGAGGAAGGAAGAAGGGTCTGTTTGTTTCCTCTTCTTATGTGGAGGGACCACATTAATTTTCCTTTATTGTATCACAATCCCTAAATCGTTAAGTACATACAAGATGCGTTTTCTCACTCCTCTGTCCTCCAGGGAAGACATCACCTGTTCCTTCAGTATTTCTTCAGCCATAGCTTTAAGATACTGCCTCTAGTTTCCTTCTAGTTTGGGTGTATCTTTCTTAAAATATATCAGGCATGAGCAAACTAGTTCAGAAGATAGTGAGAATTCTAAGTGCCTTATTTGAGACATTGGACTTCATTCTCTTGCAAGCTTCTAAGATCCATGAGAGAGTTGTTTCATTGGTAAATTCAAATATGTAATGAAGTATCTGCTTTATCCAAAGATTATTATTTCCAAGTCATCAAATGGTTCAACCTTTTGCTGTTGCTTTTTCTACCATTTAGGAAGAGATCAGTGGTTGCAAGGCATAAATTTATTAAGTGCAATGCTTTTAATAAAATGAGACCTTTGGCAGATAATCAGGATAATAAAATTTTCTCATTCACACCCTATCTGTTCTCTAGGCTGTGAAGGTTTGGGAATGTGAAGAAAAAAAGGGGAATTGCTATATTTTCTCTTTTACTTTCCAAGGTTTGGGGCTTCTGTCGACCTGATAAAATCTTTCTGTATACCACTTGACTCCTGACATAATTGGAAGTAGCTGAGAGCACATAGAAACTAGTACATCTGCACAAGGATATTGAAATTTGAATTTCATTTGAAAGAGACATGAAAAAGTCCTATCAAATATAATTTTCTCTTTTGCTAACGTGAACATATCAGAAAAAAGGTTTTTTTTTTTCCCCAAACACCCATATTTTTCTTCCAAAAACACTGATTTTATAAAGTTATAAAAATGGTTTAAAGGCATTTAGGAAATGTAAGTTACTAAAGGAATTAATTCCCACATCTCTTAGCTGGCACAGAATATCTTCCAAAACTTGTTCATTTATGGGCTTTGCCATTTATCTGCTCAAGGGATTGAGGTAAGATACTTAAACTCACTTCCTTTTCTTATTTCCAGAAAGGACATACCTATCTACCTTACAGAGTTGTTGTAAGCATGGTACAAAAAGTAAAACTTTTAGCACAACGTCTGGGTCCCTGACTCCAATAATCCTTCCAAGTGCAGTCCTAGAGTTCAGGCAGACCTGGCAGTCTTGTCACTGTTTCTCAAACGTTCTGTCATGATTTCATCTCCACGTTCTAGCTGGATTGTGTGTCAGGGCCTTTTTCTCACTCTATCGCATAAAGCTAGTGCCTGTTCCCTTTGGGGGTTCATATACGATTATTTCTTCCTGTAGTGATCTTTTTCTTTTTCCATTCACATGACAACCAGTTTGCCAATAATTTTGTCCCTGAGTTAAGTGTTTTGTGTAGTCTTCTGTCTTACGGGTATGAATGTCTTACTGTCCATGTAATTGAAAACTCATTCTTCCCCGTCGTCCTTTATATCACTGTGTAAATACTAGCACTTCAATAATGGTTATTTAATTTAAAGAGTTGTGCAATCATGAGGACACTGTTTTAGCCCTCCCATTTGTTATGTGACGCTAGGGGAAGAACTTTGCTGCAAGCTTTATAAATATCTTTGGGGAAAGAGTACATGAAGTAAAAAGTATTGGAATATCTTTAGTGAGGAAATCTAAATAAGATACTAAGTCAGGAAAGTAAAGAAAATTTTGCCTGAGTTTTATATGCTGATCTCTGTGTATACTGACCTTTCAGAAATCCTCCAAGATAAAAAGAAAGATTGAAATCTTTCCACCTTCTTTGGAAAAAAAAAGCATAAGATGAAGAAGATGGTGGTGAGATATTCTCAAGGTGATGTTTGGAAGAGGCTGCAATCCTAGAAACATCAGAAACACCATTTTAGTTTTCATTATCAGCTCCATTTGGGAACTATAAACAAAATATTTGTTTTCATTTTTTTCCTTTAATTATTTCCCAGGGGAGTAAACATTATAAATATAGTTTCTAATTTAAAGCTATGAATAAATATTTTAAATATATGTAAGTAAACTAATTAATTTTGCATGATTATGATTAGAAGACTATGTGTTGCAACTTCAACATTAGGATATTTGGTGGGATGAGATGAAAGAATAAAAGTAGCCTGGTGGTGGGGTTTTAATCTGTAGTCCCAGGTACTTGGGAGGCTGAGGCAAGAGGATCCCTTGAGCCCAAGAGTTTCAGGTTGCTGTGAACTGTGATGTCGCGTCACCCTCCCCTTAAAAAAAAAAAAGGATTAATTGACTAATAATAATCATTAATATTTGCACGTTTAACTGAGAAAAGGTAGTGACTAATTAAATTTTCATAAAATATTAGTAAAAACTCAGTATCCAAAAAATCTATTGGACTACATTATCATTTTTTATTTGTTTTAAGTGAGTATGCGTAGATGTTCTACAATATGAGAGTATTTTCTATTTCATTCTTTGGCTAAATGGCTTCCTTTCTCCTTATGTGCCAGAATAGCCTAGAAAATAATGGAGGTAAAATTACCCCATTTAATTAAAAAAAGATTTTGGAGAGATAATTATTTATTTTACATCCTTCTTCATTATATCTGTTTAATAAGTCTATTCCTACAGACTTAAATATGTTAGTAAGAATTAACTCATATTTTGAGTTTAACATACAAAATATCTCTCTTAGACATTTGCAGAGGATTAATTTATCAAGCATTATTTGGTAATATTTTATTAGATATTTTATGATCTTCCACAGAAAATGAAAATAAAATTTTAAATAAAACAAGCAGATGGTAGGATTTTGCCTAATAAAATGTCCCAAATTCTTTCTCATTTTAAATCTTTTCCCTTAATGATAATAGAGTTGAGCTCCCTTTTTGGAAGAACAAGGAGATGAGCAAAGTTCTTGCTTGGTCAATATTTTTATTGACCAAATGCCTTATCTGGGCATTTTCCCTTCCTTCTGTTTTTCCAGTAATTAGAATAAAATATAAATTGTTGAATGTCTTCCATGCTCTTGGTATTCTGCAATGGAAGGTGTGTCAAATATGTTGTAGGTGTTATTTCAAGAATCTAAACTTAGGTGGAAAGTTATGTAGTTGCAAGTCAACTCTTTAAGAAAATGGAATAATAAAAAACAGCATGATTGGGTTGAGAAGAGAGGTGTATATTCTACTTCTCCTCTGACTTATAGCAGTTAGTACTGGCTTTTTTTTAAGAAAATGAATATTCCTCACTGTTTTATTTTGAGACTTCATTACCACAGTGTTAATGTAGGCCATTTCATGCCGTCTTCATTCATACACTCACTTAAATATCAAGGCTAAATGGTAGGTAGATGGCTTTCCTTTTAAAATCATTTTTAAAATATTAAATAAAACATTCAAATCTATGTTATAACCTATGGCATCAGTATGAAAAATAACACATCAGACACGGTATTGTTTGGTTATACAACAATTCCAGTAACTTTTCACCTTAAAATAACTTATCACATATTGCTTCTCAGTCTTTTGGCTAAGATCAAGTGAATAACTTATCACAAACTAAGAAGTAATTAGTGTGAGAGATTAAATGTGTATACGCTTACATATACATATACACATGTGTGTAAGGCAGTAGCACATACAATTATACATATGCTTGTGTGGATTTTACATTTCTTGATTTTTGTGTATCTCTAAACCTTTGTAATGACCCGTTTCTCATCCAGCTTTACGATTGACGCAACTTTATCCCTTATTATCTGACTCTTTGATAGTTGGTCCACTGACTCGAATTGTCTGAAAGTAGCAAATTTTTCTTTGAAGCAACAATCATGTGTAATATAAATAAATAAAAATATCATTGAAGAATTTTAAGGAGAGGCTGAAGTTTGACCACTATGTGATTTTTAAAATTCATTTTACATTCTCAGGTGCCTAACTTTTCTTTCACCATGCTATTATTATTAATTTGTTTTGAAATGTCGGTAAAAATGCTGGACATGTTTTTTAAAAAGAAATACTTCTTAAAAGAAAACCGTCTTGAAATAATGTCATTTTATTTGTTTCGCTTTACAGTGATTTCTTTTTTGATTGATTGGTAAAGAGCAAAGTATTTGGAATTCATTTTACTTGCTGTAGGTAGGAAAAAATAGCTTGAAGAAGATATACCAGATGTGTGATTTGGCTGTCTTCATCAGTCTTGGGAAAATAAAGTGAGCAAAGGATAAACCCAATGGATGTTGAATTACTTGTGCGTGTGGGATTCTAGTTAATGAGACAATGTCTGGATGCAATTATTCGGAAAGTTCTTGACCTTTTATTTGTACAAGTTGATATAATTATGATTTCATGAGGACCGGTTTTGAAATTCTTAAACCAATTTTAGTCCTGTGTTTATATTGTGTCTTTTACTTTGGAAATCCTGGAAATGTTTTACTTTTAACTTTAACACTGTCCTTAAAAGCTCACACAATTAGCTTCCAAGTGTTTTAGTTTAAATTTTCATTTCCAATTAATTATTAGTGAGTAGTTACAAAGAGAAAGTCTAACAGAATTATGTAATTCTCAATTCAGATGCCTTCTTATTCTTCTATTTGTACTTAATGACAAAAAATAGAGAACATAAATACATGCATGCTAGTTATTATTGGCCAGATAATTAAACTTAGCAGTCAAGTGACAATTTCAAAAGCCATTCCAGGCTCATATGGGTCTACTTTTACAGCTGTCCTGTTCAATACACTGGCCACTTTCCACATGTGGCTCTTGAGCCCTTGAAAAGTATAGCCCAAATTGAGATTGTCTGTGAATGTGAAATATTTGACAGCTTTATATAAAATAGTAGGGAAAGGGAATGTAAAGTAGCTCCACCATTTTAATGTGGATTACATGTTGAAAGATAATATCTTGAATATATTAGGTAAAATATATTAATAAGTTAATTTTACCTCTATAATTTTAATTTTTTAAAGATAGGTACTAAAATATTTAAAATTTCATGTGGGATTTGTATTATATTTCTATCAAACAATGATATTCTAGATACATGCTCATCTTGCTTAAACACTGTCAATGCCTCAAGCCATGATTTCATCTCATCTTTTAATTGGCCAATTTCTTGTAATAGAATAAGTGGTTACTTCGCTTTTCTTTCTGTGTCCAATGTAGTCCACAACTTCTTGTATGCTGACTTCCACAAAAATGTATCCTTAACTTCCTCAATTACCCTTTAAAGAAGCCAGCAACTTTTTAGGACCTTATCCTCTTTTCCTTCTTTCTTTTTTTCCTGCAGCTTTTGACCTTTTTCATCACTTTTATTTTCACTGTACTGGTTTCCTTCCTGTCATTCTGACCTCTTTTTTCCTGAATTTTATTTTTCAGCGAATATTGTAAATGCATCTTTTTCATCATAGAATTGTTTATAGTTCTCTAACAGGCTGTTAAAATTGGAGGCAGTGTGGGACAAAACTCCCTCTGTCCTGCCTCACCCTGCGCTACTAACACATCCCATTTTTACAGGTGTCTCTCAGTACTGAGATTTGTTTCTCCCTTGGTGGTGGAACACAACACCTCAGCTGAGAATCGCTTCCTGCTGAACTACTTTCTCTCACTGATAGAAACCTACCAAACCCTGCAAGTATGTTGGAGTGATCAAGAACTATTCTTCATCAAGTTTCTTTATCAAGAAACTCATGATTTGAGTTATTTCCTCTGTGTGAAAGATGACTTCCAAATGTTTCCCTTTTTCTTCTGAGCAGTACTCATAATGTCCCATTATGTGATTAAATTCACGTATAAATTCCACTACCACTAAAATATTCAACATGGATATTTTCTTTACTTTTATCCTTACTCATCCTTCTGTTTCCAGTAGGATCCACACCCTTTTTTTTTTTTTTTTTTTAGCTAACCAGGCTCTAATATTTCCGTTATTATTAGTGAAGAGTCTTTGTTCACTTACCCTTCACGTTTTATTGACCATTTTTGATTATAACTTCATATTCTCCCAACTTGGTCATTCCTATTCCCTGTAGCCTATAATAGTGCTCCTACAGTTTGGGATAAGACAGACCTCTGGACCAATGAATCCTCCAAATGAAGTCCTTGCCCATATTCTTTCCGTTTATATTCAAAGCCCACGTAATAATTACAAGAGAGGCTCAGCGCCCATAGCACAGTGATTCGGCGCTTGTAGCCAGCCTCGGTGCATGTGGCTGGTGGGTTCAAGCCCAGCCCCGGCCAGCTAAAACACAGTGACAACTGCAACAAAAAAAATAGCTGGACATTGTGGTAGGTGCCTGTAGTCGCAGCTACTTGGGAGGCTGTGGCAAGAGAATCGCTTAAGCCCAAGAGTTCAAGGTAGCTGTGAGCTGTGAAACCATAGCACTCTACTGAGGGTGACATAGTGAGACTTTCTGAAAACAAAAACAAAAACAAAATTTACAAGAGAAATGAACTGTCTTCGAAACAAAACCAAAACAATAATAAAAAAATCCAAAATCCTCAAAACATTCAGTAGTCACCTACTGATTATAAGATAAAAGTAAATCTAATTTTTTTAAAAAATTAAGCCATCCTTATGAATTGGTTTCAATTTCTCTCTTCCTTCTTTAAACGGTGCCTTCACTCACATAAAGTATTTGTTTTCTATAAATATTCTGCTTTCAGTGACTTTAGTATTTTTGCTACTGTTTGTCCCTATGCAAAGAATACATCCTCTGCCTAATTCTCCCTCCCTCTACCCCAGGTCACTAATTCCAAGTTTCACTTAAGCTCCAGAGCTCTCTCAAAGGCCACTTGCTCCAAAAATACCTTGATAGTTTCACCGATGCCTAGTTCTCTCTCCTCAATTTCCCTAGCTTTTCTCCCTTGAATTTGTAAAATGTCATTCATCATATTGTATACAGTGATAGAGTTTTCTGTTAACACGTTTTGTGTTGTATTTGTGTTCCTGAGAATACAGGATTCGTGTCTGCTTCCTTTGTGTCCTGCACAGCTGAGAGCATGCTATTTAATACATTGTGCATTCTAAAAGTTCCGTAGCTATTTATTAAATGGATTAATGTACTCATGCACATCAAATCTATTAGGAAAACATACTGTTACTGCTATAATCCTATTGTTATGATTATTTATTCTCTGTATAATTCTAGGCTAACTATTGAGAAAAGGGTAAGCATTCATAAACAAAACAAACCCCTGCCAAACTAGCAGCACACTGTGAAGGTGTTAGAATGCTTTCACCTTTTCACTTCTGTTACCTAATCCTCTCCAATGTGTGAGGACCTATTCCATTTGACTTCTGAAATTATACAGTGCCACGGTTGTCCATATTTTGAATCTATATTTCTCCTTCTGATTTGTTTTTAATTAAACTATGACTAGGCTTTTCCATGTGCCTTTCTGGTTTCATCAGTAGAATTTCTTGTATGTGCAAGGCTTTCTTCATTATACTTTTTTATTTATGTATTTTTTTTTTGCGGTTTCTGGCCGAGGCTGGGTTTGAACCCGCCACCTCTGGCATGTGGGGCTGGTGCCCTACTCCTTTGAGCCACAGGCGGCCACCCTCATTGTTATACTTTTTTACGTCAGTGGTATCACAATACAGATGTTGAACACTTAATAAGAGTGCAATTAATTTTTGAATGACTCTAATGTATTGTTGGACACCATCGTCATCCATTCATCTAAGGTAACTCATGAATCGCATAGAGAATATTTGTTTTCTTCCTGTGAAATTTATTTCACATGATCATTATTCTTTGGCTACTGTAAACAGCTGCAATTATTTTCATAGGCTCTGGTTCTTCAAAACGCTTTACTGTTGCTTGTGTTTGGCATCTAGAAAATACATGCAATTCCTCTACCACTCTACTGATGTTTTCTGTACTCTATTGACCCAGCTCAGTGCCTTCTGGTGGCTAGTACCAAAAAAGATAGGTTTTTAAAGCATTTTATATGGCCTTTTAATAAAACGTGAGGTGTGAAATAGTCAGCAATCATTTGCAGCTGCCATGAGTGGCGCGCAGGGTCCCTTTGTATTACCAATAGCCACCATCTCGCTCAAATTCTTGTCATTATCTAAAACAAATTTGTATTCTGTTGTGTGATGAAAATAGATTGGTTGTACTATAACAAAAGCGGGTAAACTTTTGAAATGAATTACCTCATGGGAAGTAAAAATAATTGAACTTTTCCACTTAGAGTCTGAATTACTTCTGAGACAGGGCAACTATTTGGTTAAGAGCATGAACCCATCTGAGCAAGCTGTTAGTGGATAGGGAGGAGTATATTTACTCAAATGTGTTTTATTTTTTGAAAAGCAAGTTTTGATGATTGTACTTAGGTTTGGCTTATAGGAAAGAATTTTCATGGGCTGACATTATATATAAAAATATTCATATTTATCAGAACAATGTGAATTCATCATTGTGATGGAAATGAACAATTTTATAAAATGCTATTTATATTAATGCATTAATAAAATGCCATCCTATGATGTAAAACAACAACGTCAATAGCTTACTTCAAGAAGTAACCAAAATGCTGGGACAATCTGATTGACTATTTGGTATTATTTTATATTTATGGAGCTCTTCCTCCCTACTCCTGTCTCACTCATTGTCTGGTGGAAAAATATTTTTAGTAACTTATTTTTTTTGGAGACAGAGTCTCAAGCTGTCGCCCTGGGTAGAGTGCTGTGGTGTTATAGCTCACAGCCACCTCAAACTCTTGGGCTTAAGCCATTCTCTTGCCTCAGCCTCCCAAGCACTACAGGTGCCCACCACAATGCCCAACTATTGTTTTTTGGTTGTAGTTGTCATTGTTCGGCAGGCCTGGGTTGGATTCGAACCCACCAGCTCTGGTGTATGTGACTGGCGCCCTAGCCGCTAAGCTTTAGGTGCTGAGCCTAAAAAATACTTTCAGTAACTCTTAATATATATTAGTGCAGTGTTGAAGTTATCAAAGTGGGTGCAAAGAATAAATATATCAAATAGTAGTAATAATTTTAAATTAAAATGAAACATGAACACGTGATGTATTGTTTTTTATTCACTATTTATGAATGATCATTTTTTGAAAGGACCTTGCTCTATGGTTAGGATTTGCTTTGGAAGTGAAATTGGGGAAAGCTGTGCCAGATAGAGGGAATGATGTGGGTGGGTCTGTACAGGTGGGGCAGATCCTGAAGGAATCAGGGAAGTGACTGGCAAACTGTTTCTAGAGAGGGCCAGATAGTCACATGGTCCCGGTTTTAACTATTCAACTTTGCCAGTCTTGTATGAAGGCAGTCACAGACAATACACACTCAAGTGAGTGTGGCAGTGTTCCAATAAAGCTGTGTTTACAAAAGCAGGTAGGCCAGATTTGGCCTACAGACTATAGTTTGCTGGCCTCTGCTCTAGGGAGTAGGGAGTTGATGATTTTTGGTTAAAGAGGAGAGGTAATTAAACTAAAGGACAATAGAAGAGATACTAAAGGAAAGGATGGATTGGATAGAACTTAGGAGCAGACCTGATATAGATTATGAAAATTCAAGGTCAAAGAAAAGAAGTGCCCTTTCATATTCTTGAGCCTAGATGGAGCTATAATAGTGATGGAATTAAGAACCCCTTGGGCAGGCTGCAATGATAGACCAAATATAGGTAACACCAGTTTCATCAAGGTGAATGTAAGATCCTCATTGAAAGAGTTTGAAATGGTGCATTTAGCAACATTGTATGTAAATGTTATTTGGAGATTTTGGTTGGCTACTCTCAGGCTCAGCTATGAGTTCACAGTTTGAAGAGACAGCACGATAAAGACAGTACTGACATGATCTCAGAAGAACCCTTGGAATTAAAAGTGCTAAAAAATATTATCCCCTTCATTCCTTACCTTAACTTCTGAAGAATGCAAGGCATGACTTTTTCTTTTTATAGAGAAGGAATCTTAGGGAACTCACGCCTGCGTTTCTTTATCAAAGACTTCCAGTTGGCTTGAGCATCTATCTCAAAACTTCTCAATGTTTTAACCTCAAGCAATTCTGACATCAGAGTCTAATCTGTTATTTGAGTGTTAACTGTAACCACTGTGGAAATGTGGTAAAAAGAGTGTTCCACAACACCCTTTCTGAAGAAGATCAAGAAACCAACGAATAGAGCGGTTAACTGGCTTGTTTAAAGTTACGTTGCATTCCAATGACAGATTCAAGATCAGAATCTTGGTTCTGTTGTATTTTCAACCCTGTCCTCTCTGTATAATAGCACGACAACCCCTTGAAGAAAACTTTGTACATGCAGAGCTATCCATCATGCCATTAGAATTTCTGTAGAGTTTTCAGACTTTGCAAAAGTATTAATCCTTATCACTGTCTTGTAAAGTAGGACAACTATAATCAAGTGGGTGATAGTTAATTTCTGTTTATCATCATCATACTAACCTAGAATTGTAGGTTCCTGGAGTGCACTGGATCCTTTATGATTCTCGGCAGGACACCATTGCATTTGGAAATTAGGATAGGACAGTTCTTAGTGAGTGTGGCAGAAAAAAATACTGATGTGTATAATCCTAGTTACTTAATGTGACAATCATAATGGATAAATAAAACTATCAGATAATAAAAAAATGTAATGGCTAGATATAAAATACAATTTGCTCTTTGCCTAATGGAGCCCAAAGGTATATAACAACGTACATAATGTTTGAGGTATTTGTATACCCATAAGTGTCAAATAATGAAGTGTGTGTGTGTGTATATATACATTTGTATACACATACAAACATATGTATGTGTGTAAATAGACATACATAATGTAAATACGTGACATATAAAGGAATACGTTAAATTGGACAACATTGTACAAAGAAGGTAAACATTTCTTGATTGATTGGACTTTTTGACACTGTGTACATGATTCCTATGCTTATTGCAAATATATTCAGAACGAAGAGACTTGTCCTTCATGTGATTAAAAACATGTGTTTTACAAAACTTTTTATTGCTTCTCTGTACTTAGCTTTTAACCCAAGAAAAAGAAATGTGTAAATAGTTTAAATACTTGATTCCTCTTGAGAACAGGTTGGTGCAGACAGAACAGGCTGATAGCCCCAGGTAATAACTTTTGCCCTTCCCCTGCCTTTTTGTCGCTTTATTTTTCTAGTTTGAAGACTAGAAAGGCTGATCAAACTTCATTGTCCCATGAGGAAATGTCTTTGATCTTAAATGTTCTTTGTAGAAGTGATATACATATCCAGAATCACTTAGTAAGATGGTTTATGAGAGGGGTAGCAATAAAATGTTCATTCCACATTGTCGTAGTTAGGATACACTGCTAAATCAGAGAGGTTAAAATAAAGGTGGAATTGCTGTATGCTTCTGCAGCCCAGGTACCCATCAGGTTTAATCTGCTCTACAGCATTTTAAAAAACAACATTGGCAAGTTTTATTATTTTGTTGTATGTTGAATAATGCTGATTACCTCATGTTCTTCTGGAGAGACTGAAAACCTTGTCCCCTTCCATAAATACGCTAACAAGTGAATTTACACATGCCTATTTTTATTGTCAATTGGTGCCAAACAAATTTCATTCTCTTCTCCCAAAGTCTCTCACTGTGCGTTGCTATTATTGTTTTGCAAAGATTCTGTGAGCCCCGACTAATATTTAATAATATACAATGATGTAGTATAAATATCAGTGTGCTAAATAAGAATAATTTTGTGATATCTGACATCTTTATTTTATGGATATAAATCATGATTACTAGTGATGGAACATCATCACCTGAGGTCCTTTAAAGTCATTGCCATGTTGATGTTTTCATTACATTCACTTGTCCTAAAGAGGAGCAGTGACATTTTATCTACTTACCATTTATATGTTTTATGTTTCTTAAAGTAAATGTTCTTGAAATGAAATTTTGGACAATCTAAATTTTTTTCTATTCCTCTTAACATTCTAATCTATCAGAATTTTTGCTCCTAATGCGTGGACTAGACAGATTGTGTTCAGAAATGCCAGTTTGGACCTGATTATTTATTAATCAAAAGAAGGGTATGAAATATTTAAAAAAAAAAGCACATTCATTTTGAGAATAATTTATTCTAAACAAATCTGCACACTAGGACTTAAAACAATTTCATTTAATCTGTACAAATGTTTAATGCAAAATCTTCAATTTAAATGAAGCCCCCTAAGTGAGCTGGTGAATTTCTCCACATTATTTTCTATCCACTCTCAGATTTTTTTGTGTTTTTGTGCTTGGGATTTCTTCATTCCTCCGAGGTGATTTCTTTTGTGGGACTAACTAAATACTAAAATTAATAAAGCTTTCCATATGTTTCTCATTCACATTCTGTTAAATCGAGTAAGGTAGCTGATTTTCATGTTTAATTTACATAGTTTAAAAAATCCCCTGAACAAAACATAATCCAAACAGGTGGTTTATAAGGGAGAAATAAAACAAGCATTATTATTATAGACTAGGACAATTCTTTTTCTATTACAAATCACTTGGATTGAATAAAGTAGACAGCTCATGCTGAGAAAACTGAAATATAGAGAATGCAAGAGTTAAAAGATAGACAATACAGGCAGTAGTGTCTCAGGCTTGGATCTCTGAAAATTACGATGACCCATCCGACTTGAATGAATAAAAAGCGTGAGCTGATCTGTTGTTTGCTTTCAGTTTTGAAAGTCGTTTTATAAATTGGGCATGCTAATGATTTCATCTTTCTGATTACATTTATAAATTCATTTATTTCTCCTGTGTTAATTGCATTTGTAAGGGGTTAGTGGCAATTATTTTTATTGCTGAATATATTTTTTCCCTCTTTTGAGGCACAGACTTTTGTAAAGTAAAGATGTTTCTGATTATTCTGGCATAGTTCTTAGAAACATTTACTCATTTACTTAGACTCTAGTTTTAGAGTGATACCAGCCTTAAAGGTGTGTCTTATAATGTAACACTTCACCTGAGATGTTTAGATCTTAATTTGAGAAATTCTAATTTTGGGTTCAAATATGTGTTTCCAAAAAGGTATAATCTTAGTTCTGCCAAGTATGACACAGTAAAATAAAATCCCTCATGTTACAAAATAAATTTTCTAAGTATTTAAATCAAATCAGATGCTTTCTTTTTATGCTGAAGTCTATACGCTTAATAGAAAATTGATGCTTTTGAAAGGCATTTCTTCCTGTTTTTCCGTTTTATTGACATAAAAGAAACAGCACGTGTTCAGGAGCAGTGATTTTTGAGAGTACTGGTACATCCATATATTTTAATTGTAGAAGTCCTGGACATGAAGAGTGTTCTGCATTAAATTCTGCACCTGATCACATGCCCGTTGGAAGGTTTCCAGAGTGTGGTCTAGAAGGGACTGTTACTTCCAACTTGTGCCACTGAAATTAAGATCTACTCCCCAGAGAAGACAAGTGAATTAACACAGTATGCTTTATGCACAGTGAAAACAAACTAATTTGGGTTACCTCTCTTGCTTCAAACTGTTAAAAGTGCAATAGTATACACCCACAGCTGATTAAGCAAAGCTCTGCTTTTGTTATTAAATATAGAATCTATGATTTACTACATGGTTTGCTTTTAAGTTCTTTTTAAATGCTATGATTCTCTAAAAACTAGAGTTTTATGCTAACTATGATGCAGAGAAACACTCTCCACTCTCGTCTATTTCCTCATTTTCAACTTTTTATTACATAGGAAATAGGCTGATGGCTGATAGAAGATAATTAACATTAAAAATCAAGATACACATAGCTTACCTCTTTATACGTATCAAGTACATTTTAATAGGGAGAAATCATCAATGCCATATATTAGCAAATAAATAATAATCACTCAGACATGAAGAAGGACTCTGAGGCTGGAAGAATTTGGTGATGAAGACAGGAGAAATAATAGAAATGTGCACCAAGGCTGTTGGTGTAGCTTGTAGGGAATATCTAGAAAATTAGATTAATCAAGGAGCAGACATTTGGAATAAAGTTTGTGTGAATGCCTGACAGTCTTGCTCTTTCCCTCATTTCAAATGTTGGCAGGGTAGCAGGCGGCTCCAAGGGAAATGTGCTCCTTTCATACTTGAGTAATTGATGAATTGTATGCAATATGCAAATGAGAATCCATAAATCTTATGAATGACAGCTTAATTTATGTGAGCCTTAATGAATGCAGGATTAGATTTTAATTAAATATCCTCAAAGGCACCCTGAGTAGTAGATTTTTTTAGGCCTTGTTTTTTGAAGACTTGTTTCTCAAGCCATGCATTTTACAAAGAAGAAAATCAGGCAAAGCACTTAGTCTATATTTTAATAATAAGCATTGTTTCATGTTACATAGAAAACAGCAGATCACTTGATGTATTCAACAAAATATATACGGATCTCTATTTTCTACACATTTCACTAAATTTGATTACTTTAATTACTCTCGGTCTCTGATGTCATATGCTATTTATAATTACAAGAAAGTTATTAAAACTTTACCAAAAAATACACTAGAGCTGAAGAATTGTTTAATAAAAGATTATATTAGATAGATAAACATTTAAAGTATCAAATCTAATTTGAATAAAATAAGGTCTTCCTAACCACTTTTTCTTTTTCAAAATTTCCTCTCTAGACAATACCTAATGAGATAAGATGATAAATAAGACTATTTTATACATGATATTTAATAAGGAGAATTGCCTACTAAAATTAAACTGAAATGATGTATGCTCCTGTGGAATAGTTACATCTTTAATTCACTTTAATACTTTGGATTATAGTACAGGTTTTTTATTGACTGTGTACCAGATGAGAAATAACATTTTACTTTTCTGCTAGGCAGAGCTCTACTTTTTTAGTTAGAATGTGTTTAATGTAGGATTAAAATGCACAAATGATTTGGTGTTCAGCAACATTTATCTCTTTCATTTAAAATTTCTTCTTGTTAAATCACATTGAGCTTATTTTTTTAGTACTCATTAGTTTGTTCAACTAAATCAGTATCAAATCTCAAATGTAAAAGTATTTTTTTGATACTCAGTAACACTATACGTGCCTAAGGGCATACAAATAGAAAAATGCACATTTGTCCTCATAATGACAAAAATTACATAGTTTCAAAATTCAGCTTATTCACCTAATCTCTGTGCAGATGTGAAGGTCTGTAGTGGTTTGAGAAAAACAAAGGTTTAAAACATGGTGCAATCTTGGTCCACACTTTAGGTTCTGGTTAAGACATTGAAATTGCTTGCACGATTTTGGGTGATGACTGTGTGTTCATTTATGATTAAAAGGGCCCATAACTTTCAACAGGTTTTCTAAGGGGATTTGTTATCGAAAAAGATAAACTGCTATAATGCAAGAGATAATAGTAATTAGATAACTTTATGGAGCAAAGTATAACATTTGCAATGAGAAAAAACTGTAAACCGAGTTCCTGTATAAACTATGCAACTTTCTAAAGCATCAGTGATGCAGAGAACGTGTTTCTTATGTCTTCCATTATTCAATTTTTAATATTGTATTATTTATTTTCAAAACAGTATCCAAGCAGAATATCCTGGATTTGTATTTTATTTTCAGTGATGATGGCTATCTCAAATATTGTGATGAATTAAGGAGTTCATTTCTCTAAAAGATGTTATCAATTGTATTCTTAACCTGTTTAGGCAAAGAACATCTATTTATTAAAGGAAAATTTATAAGAGCTGCATGAAATGGCAATGTAGTTCTAGGGCAAAACAAATATTTTCAAAAAACATCAAGATTTAACTGGTTTTAAAGTTTTTATTTTATATAGTTTGATCAACTATACTATTATTGTAGCACCCTTTTCCCTAGGAGTTAATAAGCAAAGATATTTTACTTCAATAATAAAAGTAAGATAACATAACAAACCCAGAAAGGGGAGTCTTGAATTAAATGAGTAGTAAGTTGAGGAGTTTTATAAGTTAAATTTGTACTCTGGTTAATTTATATTAATATTTCTCCCTGTTTTATCTTCCTTTTTGAAATTGAACTGAATCTGTCACTTTATTGTCTTAAAGGTTACGTTGCTCAGAACGTTTAGACTTATGACAGGGAATATACTTTTTGATGAATTTAGCTTTTTTGAAGATAACTCTTATCACTGCTTTGATAAGACTTGTTTTGCTGAAAAATATTTAGCCTTTTTTGTTCTATTAATTTCATTTCCAGAGAAGTTATTTTCATCATTTTTCTATTAAAACTTTTTCAGAAGTTCAGTTTGACTAAGGTATGTTGTAATCCATACATGGAATGCACTCTTTTCCAATTGTAATATCTTTCATTTAGACGTTTTGTACTTGCACTCCTAATTGTTGGAAAGAACTGCTTATTTCTGTTCAAATCCAAAAGTTATAGTTAGATGTGATTGACATTCATTATAACATAAAGATTCATCCATGAAGAAAACTTTCTAAGATGAGTGTTTTAGACTGCCAAGTGTTTGAAGTTTTTTATTTCCCTAATGTGGTCTTCATTGGAGCGAATTGGAACTTAAAAAAAAATGGCTATAAATTATAAAAGAATCTTAGTTGCAAGTTCCTTTACAAATGTTCTGTGTTTCAAACTCTAGGCATAATGTAGTTGGTTTTATTTGTTATTAACTTAGCAAATAAGCTAAGATAAATTTCCTGTATATTTTTAGATGCAAGTAATACTTCATTCAATAGACTTTGAAGGAATTCATCTCCTTTGCTGAGTATAAAAGGGGGGAAATTTAGAAAAAGAAGTATATGGGATAGGTTTATCATTTCAAGGGTGCTTCCAAGTTATTTTGAACAAGTTACAGAGAAAGTTTTATGTAAATTTTAATGATTTCAGGATTTTGTGTTGGTCAGTTGGGGTAATTTAAAATTTAATTTGGCATGCATTGAATATATTACTTTAATTATTTTTAATGCAATTATATTGGTTCATTTAGGAAATTATATTTGTTAAAGGGAAAAAAGTTTTCCCTGGTTCTGAGTCACCAAATGGAATTGTGCAAGTATAGAAAATTGTTTTCAGTACAGTTTTTAGGTAGGTTTTCAAATGTAAAATTACTTTTCATTTGAGCTGAACAGAATAAATGCAACCAGAAGCCATTTAGAAGTTTTTGATGTTAGAAATCTGTCCTCATTTGTTGTCTTTATTTTGAAAATTAACAAGTTTGAACTAGTTCTTGTAGATACAACTTAATTTTTTTTTACTTAGGTTTGAGTAAATGTCTACAAGTGTTCAGTACTGAAAAATACTAACTTTAGACTAACCTAAGAATTGTTGCTACCCATCAAAATGTTTTGAAAGGACAGTGAAAACAAAATGCAGAATAATAATCTATTATTTCAATTATTAAGAAACAGAGGAGGATTGATATAGGATTAGAACCTAAATTTTAAATGGAGCACTTATCAAAAAACAGATTCTTAGGAGTTTGAGACCATCTGGAGCAGAGCAAGACCCCATCCCTATGTAAAATAGAAAGAATTGGCAAGTCACGGTGCCCTGTGCTTGTAATCCCAGCTGCTTAGGAGGCTGTGGCAAGAGGATCATTTGAGCCCAGGAGTTTGAGGTTGCAGTGAGATATATATAATGATACCACTGCACTCTGTCCCCAGAGACTGTCTCAAAAAACAAACACCTCCCCCCTTTTAATTCTTGGTTTTTATGTCAGGTGTGAATCAGTATCAAATGGGATTTTCAACATTACTCTTCAGATATTTATTTATTTGTGCTGTCTGAAGTTATGAAGTATCTGGAAACATAACACCAGATATTTGGGGTATTATGGTAAATAAGAAACATTTTAATGGTTTTCATTTTATTTATAATAGATAAATGTATAGCTCTTCTCTGATAACCACAATCTGTTAACAACAACAACAAAAAAGATGAAAACACACGAAGGAACTGAGCACATTCTGCTCGTTTGTGTTTAGGTAGCATTGGGGTGTGACTTGCAGTCTCCAGATAAGAGTTATTCTAAACCTAACCTCTCTTAGGAAGTTTTTTTTTTTTTTTTTCTTTTTTAATTTTTTTTTTTTATCGTTAAATCATAGCTGTGCCCATTCTAAGATGCACCGTAGATGTGGCCCCACCCATT